>VMDR010018739.1:0-18913 GCA_007922815.1 Macrotus californicus
ATGGACTCTCATGCACCTTTGTATTTAAAACCAATTTAAAAAAATTACTGTTTCACAATAAGTGTGGTTTTTATAAAAGTCTTTTTGTTTGTTTCATATAAATTTGTTCTTAGTAACTGAAGCCAGTACTTCTAATAGTCCTAAATGTTGTATTTCTTTTAATGTATTCACAAAATGGCCTGTAATTGTAATAGATGATCTATAATAGGTAATAATATTAGCTTAAAGAAAAATAATTTTGTTCAAAATTTGATGCTTACCTTTTTAAAAAAATATTTATTTATTTCTTTTTAAAGAGAGGACAAGGGAGGGAGAAAGAGAAGGAGGGAAACATCAATTTGCATTTGCCTCTCACACACCCTGAACTGGGACCTGGCCTGCAACCCTGGCATGTGCCCTGACTGGGAATTGAACCGGCAACCCTTTGGTTCACAGGCCTGCACTCAATCTACTGAGCCACACCAGCCAGGGTGATGCTTAACTTTTATTTGAAATGCAATAGATTATCACCAGAGTCGTTTGCATTCTATTAGAATGGCAAGAACTGAACTTTGAAAAGTAATTTTTGAACAAGTTGATAGTAAGACAATTCAGGAGACCTGGAACAATGAGACATGACCTCTGGAAGCTCATTTAGTTCACTTTGGTCAATGGTGACATGATGGCCCTTAGGAGGCCAGAACCCTTCAACTGGTCAGGTGACAGGTGTTAGAATGATTGTTGAGAATTCTGATAAAGAAGCAATTTTGTATTTATGCAGAGTAGATGCTGCTACATCATAATTTCAGTTTCTAAAGAATTCTGTAATATGATTGATTTCATTTGAGTTGTTTTATAAAAGGAAAAATTGAAATGAGAAATCACAAAAATTTCAATTCCATTATGCTTGGTAGAGATCAATTTTTTAATAATTTATTTTTTACTTTATAAATAGGAACATTTTATTTTTAGAGCAGTTAGACAGGTTCTGCTTTTGTTAATCCTTACTGTTTTGTTCATGCACAGTTAGCCTTACAAGAGGAGAAGTTAAGACTAGAAGAAGAAGCTTCATACGCTGCCCAGCGTGAAGCAGCCAGGGCAGCCATGCAGCGAAGGCGCGAGGAGGTGAGGGAGACCAGCCCCTGCCAGGCTGCTCGCTCCTGGTTCTCTCCGACAGAGCTGAAGCCCTAGAGTGAAGGGCTTTCTGTTTGACAAGTGTATTCATGCCTATATCTTTAGGAATTTAAAGGCAAATTAGTTGAACTTTTAACACCTAGAAATAACATCAGATTACATGCTTCATTCTGAATGCTCTGCCTTAGATTAGCAGACACTAACTCTTGTTTATCCGAAAGACCAAATTCAGTTTTCTAAAATCCAGTATTCTTTTGGAAAAATAAATGTACTCTTAGAAACAGGGCAAAAATAGCCTTTGTAAGTTTAATTTTGTAGGTTTCTTTTTTAAAACAAATCCTTTAATTGCTAGAATTTCCTATACTTCCCAGAGTCAGGTAAGCTGGGCAGTTTCCCCCGCAGGGATCTTATATATTTCTCACCTTTATTCTTGTGTCTTTGGGAGGCTGGGAGTTCAGGTCTTGAGAAATGTTTGGCCCCTTATCAGAGAAGGCAACAGGTTTACGTATCTTTACCCCGTGCTGATGACATGCAGCGTCGTCACGATGTCAGACAGCTTTACCAACAGACGTACAGACGTGACGGGGCCCTGGCTAAGTGTCAGGTCTGTTGTTCTCAACAGTTCACAAGTTTCACCTTCTGTGATCCTCATAACAATCCGAGGGAGTGGGTAGTATGTCGAGTCCTCATTTCATAGACGAGGAAAACGGGGGCAGAGAAGTGAGGTGCCTGCTGTGGATTCTGCAGCTGGCACACAGCAGGGACAGAGTCCCGGTGGCGCAGCGCCCAGCCAGCGCACTGCTCTCTACTCTTGTCTCTGTGACTGACGCAGTGCGGATCACACCGCTGTCGGCGCTGTGACTTGGAGAGACTGAGCGGTCATGCCTGTCCTCGGCTGTGTGGTTTCTGTGTGACCTGTGTCCTTTATGTCTCACTCTTGTGTGTGTTTCTGCAGAATAATCACATTACATGTGGAATGGCTCTTCTTTTTTCAGTAAATTCTAAATAGTTAGGAAGTTTAAAAATTAACTCACCTACTAAGAAATAAAAGTACTTTTCTGGTCATAATGTAGACAACGCCTTTGCTGTGACAGATTCTCTGCTGCTCGCCTTTGAAAGACTACAGGGCGTCGCCTGCACAGCGTCTCTGGTTCTCTGACTCTGCACTTCCCAGACTGAAGCCAAACACGAGCACTTAACCATCTCCACTACCTTCACGGAGGCACGCGAGCACGTTTGGCCTTCACCACAGCGTTTGCTGTTCGTTTGCTGGGGCATCTCGCAGCCTCTGTAATTGGCAGATGGGGAAACGGAGTAAAGGACACGCCAGGGACACACAGCTAGTTGCTGTCAGAGCCACTCTCTGCCCGGCCTTCTGGGCCCCGCTGCTGCTTTCACCCAGAAGGGAACCTCTGCGCTGTCCTAACCAGTCCCTTCTTGCCCCTCATCCTTCCGGTTACCACCGGTTCCTAGGTGTAATGAGGATGTTAAGTGTGTGTGTATATATATATGTTTTTAAAGTTATTTTTTTAAAACACTGAGTATTCTGACCGCTTAAGGATTATACACTGATAAATTGAGAGAAATTCTACCCATAAATATAACAATGTAGAAGTGAACAGTGATGAATTTAAGGAAAAAGACCTCAGGAGAGTAACTTCCTAAGTTTTTCTTTTAAACTACAAAACAGTACATTTTTCACATTGCACACATGGTCTTAACCACCACACTTGTACGGCAGTGACTCTGCTCTGCTTCGTGTTTCCAAAGCAGGGAAGGCCAAGCGCCACGCCTGGATGCCGCCCCTCCGCCGCTGCCGAGTGTCAAAGGTGACTAGCGAACACCCTTCCATCCTGGTAGAAAATGTTGTCTCTGCATGTCTGCACACACACTCGAGTTTGCGTGTCCCTGAACATGACTGCTTCTCAAAGACACTGTCTTGCAAGAATGCTGAGACCATTTGCTTCCTTTAACTTGAAAAATGATCATCATTCATTCAAATGGACTCTATCACGTCTTCTAAGAGTGGCCACATCTTCTGTGCAGAAAACAACGCAGCATCCCACAGAAAGCCTGGGATAAGCTGTTTACACCCTGCTGTGTGCATCCTTCACCCCCTTCTCTCACAATAGTGCGTGTGCGATCATTTTTGGAAGAGTGTTTCCTCTTTCAGAGAATCTTTCCACACTTCGTTATTATAAATTGTAAAGTTAGACTTGCAGCTAAGCTTTGGAGATTTGACATCAGGATTAACCAAAATCTTACTTTCAATTTATTGCTAACATTAAGAAAATTAAGACCTATTTTCATTCAATTATTCTATTTATATAACAATTATGAATTTGGGTGGGATAAACCATCAAGCCAAAAATGTCACATTAATTTAAATATGCATTGTTATATCTACTATGAATATATAAAAAAATTATTTCACTTTTAACACAGTTCCGGACCAGAAGATGACTTTGAATCTTGTTTGAGAAATATAAAGTCACAATATGAAGTTTTTCGAGGCAGTAGTAAGTCTTTTAAAATATTCTGTGTACATTTTAAGTTTCCTTTATGTACATTAAACAGATGGTAATTGGAGGCCCTGGCTCTGATTCTGTAGAACGTCCCTCCTTCGATTCATATTGCCCAGATAAGTCAGTTAGAAGTCCTTGACTAAACAACATCCTCTTTCCTTTTTCAAAAGGAGTTGGACCAAAATATAGTCTCAGGCTATTTCTGTAGATTCATGTGGGGAGTCAGAGCTTTCCATGTTTGACCCCACCTCTCCCCCAAGAAGAAGAAAGAGGAGGTGGGAGAGCCATGCAAAGTGCATTTAATTTAATTCTTAGAAATTGATTCGTACGATGAAAATGGTTCCCTCCACGTTTGCAAAGTGAAAACTCTCCGTAATGGAAGCACGGTGGTGGTTCCTCTTGAAAACACAGACCCTTTCCATCTGTTCTGCCATTTTTTCTCTCATTTGTTTTCGCTGCCTTTGTCACAGGCCGTTAAGAATAATCCCTGGAGGTCACTGTACTTGCGAGTGACAGTGCGCTGACTACCGTGCGCATGTCTGCCTTGCTGCTAGGTGACAGAACATGGAAACAAAAAGGGGGAAAGCCCTGTGTGTTGTGAACAAATGCACACATGTAGTGGTTTCTGCCATTGTTTCCTGTGACAGCAAAAGGCCAAGTGACGTTTGGGGAGGCCTGTTCTGCGGGAGAGGCGGGTGAGGGGGCAGCACAGACACCCCCGTTCACTGGCATCTGGTCTCTCTTCTAGGGCTCTCCTCGGACGCCACCGTTCTGACACCAAACACAGAGAGCAGTTGTGACTTCATGACCAAAACGAAATCCACCAGTGGGAACGATGACAGCACATCCTTAGATCTCGAGTGGGAAGATGAGGAGGGTATTTCACATTCACCATGTGCCTGAAATGTGTGGTTTAATGTGTTAATACATAGTTACCAAGTTGGCATTTTACTGTTATTTTTAACTGAAATGAGTGCAAGACTTTGAAAAATCAGTTTAAAAATTTCTTAGACTCTTCTTGTTAGCAATTATCATTTAATAAGTTATTTAGAAAGTTGCTTAATTTTTAACATTTTTTAAGATTTAGAGAATTTCTCATTTTAAGGGTTTTGTAATACAGCCTATTGATCCTGAGAATTGCTGCCCCCTTGTGGGCAACCTAAACCCAAAAGTTCATCACCTTGGTCCGTTACAAATTAGCAGCGGGTTACTTTTGTTAGCACCACAGAAGCTGTAACACAGGCCGAGTCTGAGTTTTACCTGCATGTCCTCCTCGATGTCACAGTTGCGTGCGGTGGATTTCTGTATCTCTCTAAGATACAGTTTGTACACATAAAAAGAGAATAGTGACCCTACTTTAAAGGATGATTCACTGGTGTGTCCTTCCTGCCTGGCACAGAATAAGCAGTTAACGAATATTTGAACAAATGAAGGCATGAGTGTTGTGGAGATTAAATACAATCTCTATAAAACTCCAAATACAGGGTGTTGCCAACAGTTAAGTACTCAGAATTGTAGCTAAAATGTGGGTTTTGTTTAAGTCTGTTCCACTGAATAAAGTCCAGGTTTTCATGTTAAGAAATAGATAATCCAAAAAGGAAGAACCAATTGTACAATACAGGACTTTAAGAAAACTAATAAGCATTACATTTTTCATCAAATTTTGAGAAGGAATGGACCTTAGATTGCCTCCAGTCAAAGCCAATCTGTTTTATCAACAAAGAAGCAGATACAGCAGGGACTTGAATAATCTTACCAAAGATTATTAACTTAACTTGCGTTAACTTAAGTGTTCTTTTCATCCAAATACTGTTTCCCTAACCCTGGACTTACATATTTGGATTCCAGTCAGCAGTCGCTTCCTGGCCTTTGGGCTAAGGTGAAGTGTGGATTCCAGCAGACCTTAAATTGATGTTTATTTTAGCATCTTGTTCCATTTGCTCTGAAGCCTTTCAGTTATTTTAATTGCTGATTCTGTCATCCATGCCCTACACTAATTAGATTTGTAGATACCATAACTTTTGAGGTCATTATTTAAATCCTTAACAGAATTATTAATTAGCTAGGTGAGGACAGAGCCCACCAGAAACTAGTAGGAACCAGCTTCCTGTAGACATAGTGTCACTCAGTGAAATACAAATCCACAAAGTCACATTAGCATGCAGCTCATATTTTTATCTTCTCTATAGAAATATCCTGCTCTGCTGGGTTGAGTCCGTGATTTCTCACAAGTGACAGACAATAGTGATACAGATTTCAGTGTTATTTTGAAACTGTAGGGTTGAATTCTGTAAGGTCAGAAAACAAAATTACTGAATGTGTCTCGGTATTCTCCTATGATCCCTTTTCTAGTCCTAGATTGTAATTCTACTACTGATGTTGACCCTATACTTACAAATGTCTGTCCTTCCTCCCTCTGCCAGTACAGGGGCTGTCCTTCCTCCAAGAACGTAGACACTTTCAGTTTACTGGCCAAATTTCCGTTCAGAAGTAGTTCTAGAATAGTTTCCCCGGAAACGTCTCTGCTCCGTGGCGGTGGCAGAGGCAGGGAGGGGTGCGGGCGTGCGGTGCTGGAACCGCTGGCGGCGCCCTTGTCTCTCTGCGCCCGATTTCCCGGCTGCAGAGCGGAGCAGGGTGACAGCCGTGCGCATAACAGGCGTGGCGCGCACAGAGCATTACCGGAACGGAGTGCAGGCTGGATGGAAGTGCGCGGTGGTGTCGTCCTCATTAGAATCACTCTCACCCCCGGGAGAGGAAACTACCCTCTGGTGTGAGAGGGTGTGGCAGCCTCCGTGTAAGAGTGAGAGCTGTTGAGGTCCTCCGCCCACTCTGTTTGATTTATGGCTCCTCAGACATTGCATCTTATCAGATGGTCATTGTTGTGTCAAAACTGTCCTTGGTTGAGTAGCAACATCGTTTCTATCTAAGGTGCGCTCCAGGGTGACACCCGTCAATTACCCTTGAGAAGGCCCCATAGTGCTGGCCCTTTAGGTTAATCCACAAGTCAAGTCTGATTGTTCAGTAAAAACTCTATTGTTAAATTGGGAAGTCTTCTTTTTCACAAGATTTTATTTATTTTTAGAGAGCGGGGAAGGGAGGGAGAAAGAGAAGGAACATCAATGTGTGGTTGCCTCTCATGCGCCCCCTACTGGGGACCTGGCCCACAACCCAGGCATGTGCCCTGATTGGGAATCGAACCAGCGACCCTTTGGTTCCCAGGCCGGTGCTCAGTTCACTGAGCCACACCAGCCAGGGCAAGACTGGGAACTCTTTTAATATAGCTTTTTAATCTTCACTGAGATGTTTAATACCTGTGCTCCAATAACAGGAATGAATCGAATGCTCCCGGTGAGGGAGCGTTCTAAGACCGAGGAAGACATCCTCCGGGCGGCGCTCCGAGGTCGAGGCCGGACGCCGGGAAGTCACGCTGCGTCAGCTTCTGATGACTCCAATGGGCTGGAGTGGGAGAGCGACTTCGTGGGCGCCGACGTGGACGACAACGGCAATTCCGAGTACTCTGGGTTTGTGAACCCTGTCCTAGAACTGTCTGACTCCGGCGCAAAGCAGCCCCGTGCAGATCAGCAGAGGCGAGAACTCGGTGAGGTCCTGTGACCCTGCTCAGCGGCCCGGACCCAGTGCTGAAGGCCCGGGCCAGCCATTCCAGAGAGGCAGGGACCGTGCTGGAGATGCTGTTGGAAAGACCAGCAGTGCTGGCTGCGTCGGAAGTGCTTCGGAATTAAGTGCAATTCATCTCCTGCCTTCTGTGGTCCAAAAACAAATGAATGGTTCTGTCATGTTATCCAATTGCATTTATTTTAACTCCTTTGTAGCATTCCTATTTACTATTTGTGGATTTTCATTTTTAAAATAACTTTAATAGTTTGACTTAGTATGTCTTTGTAAGCTTATTTCAGTAGCTAACTATGAAAACATTAAGGCATTTTGTGTTAATGCTCAGCAGACGTGAGGGAACATGAGGATGGACCACCAGATTCAGTTAGAATAGTGGGGTTTTTCAAACATTATTTATTCCTACCACTGATTTAAATTTGATCGTCTCTTAGTAACCACAATTAATTTTAGTAGCTGACCTTAAAGAAATGCTCAAGTATCATTTTTTTCTACACTTACTGGGCATCCAAACGTGATAATGTTGATTTAGTCTGAAACAAAAGGCGTGAGATGACAAACTGAGGTCTCAGAGTTTGGACAGTCAAAGTTGGTCGTCAGAAGAGTAATACTGAAAAAAGTAGGCTTAGGTCTTCACCCACTTTTACATGCACTATGAATGAATACTGACTTTAAGTTTGTTGAAATATTAAATTTATAGGTGTCATTTTTTAAATTTTGTATTTCCAATGATTGGTCTTAGAAAGATTGTACACAGAACATATTCTTTGTGCATGGTCTGGTAAGAAAGGAAACCTTAAAAGGTAATACGGGTATTTCAAAGTAAATAACATCCTTTCCGGTGTGAAAGGATCTGTTGATTTTTATTGTTTTCCTTTGCCTTGTAATACAAGGCCATTAATGGGGTAGAACTAGGTATGTCAATATATGTAACTACTTTTTGTGATATACAACAAACGCTTCTCTGAAATTTAGCTATCAATTTAAAAGGCCAAGGACATAAGACACTCTCTAATCGCTTGCCTTGATTTTGCTGAGAACTGATATGATTTCAGGAAACAAACTCTCCATTTTTGCCTTCGTGTTTCTTTTTCTTGCAACAGTGGCAGTGCATGTTCCCCATGGCGTGGCAGGGTCAGGTGCACATAGTAACTTGCGGTCCTGGCTGCACTTAGGAAAAATCACGTGGTCCTTTCCACAGCTGAACTGCTAGGCAGTGACACCCATAGTTTCATCTCTCTTTAGCTCACAGAAATAAATAGGACACTTCAAATAGGAAAACATCTAAGGTAATGCTATTGTTTATATCTGTCTTAAAATTTAAGTTGTAACCATGTTATGGGAAACATTTTCAAGGTGGTTTGTATTCCCAGTGCCTGTGCTATGCTTTTTAAAGTTTGTATACATCAGATGTATATTTTTGGTTTGCCATAAGCTACTATTGTAATTTTTTTGGCATTTTGTTCATAAAGAATTTTTGAAGGAATGGTAACTTCTCAAGGATTGTGAATAAACACATTTTTACATTTAAAAACTTTTTTATTATTACTTTATTCCATAAACAAACAATAATTCTGACATACATAATTACTAAATGTGCTATGAAAACCAAAAGGAAATAATTAGGAAAGCAGGCTGGAACTAAACTTGAGAATGTTTGTATTTTAGCAGCTATAAAGAGGATTTTATAAGAAAAAGATTTTATTTTTAGAGAGAGGGGGAGGGAGAAAGAGAGGGAAAGAAACATCACCTTGTGGTTGCCTCTCCCACACCCTCTAATGGGGACCTGACCTGCAGCCCCAGGCACGTGCCCTGACCAGGAATCAACCAGCTACTGTTTGGTTTGTGGACAACACCTAACCCACTGAGCCACACCAGCCAGGGCAGAAATGGGTATTTCTTTCTTTATATGTTTATAAAAACACTAGAAATGACATTGATTTACCCAGAGAATACACAATCTGCTGTGTCTAGTATGGTGATGGGGATGTGGCAGCAAAAAGACACAAAGTTTCCGCTCTTTAGTTTACATTCTGGTGAGAGACAGACAGTACCAAGTAAACATATACATAGAAAATCACAGAGTATCACTACGAAATATGCAAGATGATAGGATGAAGGGTAGCAAGGGACCAAGAAACTGGTTTTGGTAAGCCCAGAGAGTCTTCTGTGAAAAGATGCCATTTGAACTGAGATGCTGTCCAGCAGGAGCCAGCCCAGTTAGGAGGCCTGTGAAGCGAGGGGTGAGCACAGGGACCAGCAGGCACAGGGTGAGGTGGGAGGGTTTGGCGTGTTCTGAGCGTGGAAAGGCCACTTGGGCTGAAGCACTGCGGGGTGGTATGATGGCATTTCGGTTAGAGGCCGGGCCAAATAAATGGGCCTGTGGGCCGTGGTTCAGGGCGGGTCTCACTCTGTGGACTAGGAGGCCGGCGTGCAGAGTGAGCACACTGGCATTCTTGAAAACTTGTCCAGCTGCCGTGCAGGAGTGGTTGTGGAAGGGTGGCCCACGCTGTGGCCATGGGCATGCAGAGCAGATGAATCTTGGAAGCAGAGCCCAGGAGACTGTGTACTGGGTTAGATGTGGGGACAAAAGAACGGGTGGAGTCAGAGGTCAGGTGGGTGCACTCACGGCATGGGCCCTCACAGCAGCTCTCAGCGCAGTCTGCCCGCTGGGACGAATGAGCATTGGGGTGCGTTGAAAGTTTCCCAGCTCAGCTGCCACCCCCACCCTCTGAGCAGCTATTACTCAGTGTGACCTGAGGACCCAGGCGGACCGTTGGGTGGACCTGGAATTGGAAGATCGGGTTCTTTGGGTGGCTGGTCAGTCACGTAGCACGTGGGCGCTCCTGCTGACACGAGTTGGCCCGTGGGGTGAGGGGCGGGTGGAGAACACCGCCTGGACACGCTTGAGGGGCGGAGCTGTGGGTGTCCGCACATACAGCCCCCACTGGTCACACTGGCCCCGACCGCTGTCCCAGGATAGCCCTTCCCTCAGATAGAGTTTCAGAGAGAAAGGTCAGAGAATTAGAATTTATCGTGTGCATGGATGTGCTGTTAAAGTTTTGAATTCATGAAATTTAAAATTTTGTAGTACATAAAAATCAGCTTAAATTTTGGTAAGAAAACTGGAAAACAAGTTTACACTAAATACAGTGGCTCATTAAAATGTTTAAAATATTGTTTTTAGAGGCTGAATATAGACAAGAACTTTATTCTTGGGAATAAACACCACAATTCCATAGAAAGAAAATAGAAAATCAAGGTATCATTGCCCAAATAAGCTCCTCTGTTAAAACCACAGTGGTGCACACACACTCCTCGCTCTTTCCCAGCACTCTGGAACCACAAGCACCAACAGGCTGCGATGCCGATAACAACTGCCTGTGGCCTTGACCTTAAAAACCAGTGGCCGCTGTGAAATCATATGACCAAGAGATGGTTCTCACAAAACAAAACACAGGACTACAATCAAGCATAAAAAGAAAATACTGTAACCTTATTTGAGGACACTCTCTTCATCACAAAGAGTACTTTCTGTACATTAACCTGCAACAGATGTACACTGAAAATTGTTCTCAACACAGGCAGGTCACCAAGTAGGTGACCAAGTCAATGTCTGACACAAACCACAGACTTCAAAGTGGCAGCACTAGACCCCAACCTTGACAGCGCAACGTGACAGGGACGCGTCCCACTGACACACACAACCGAGGAGTGTCTTCAGGGGCCTACACAGCTCTCCATCCTCCAAGCTCCTCTTGCCGTCCGTGTTCAGGATTCATTTTCATCGGTTTCTATAGGAGAAGTGCTTCCGATGGAACAGGATGAAAAACTGGAGTACTCAGGGATGGGCTTGTGTGCCGGCCAGTTGTCTTCTTGCAGGAGTGATCTTGGAGACATCACGAAGAGAACCTCGAAGAACTCCAGGGACTCTCCCTCCTCCTTCACCATCAGGAACTGGTAGTCGCCAAACCTGACCATGCACTTGTATGGCAAGTCCATTTTATTCAGGTAGCCCAGCTCCTTGTTGTCTACAATCAGACTGGTCTTCTTGCTCATATTTTTAATTTCAAAAGAGAGAACTGAGCTATCGAACTTTTTAAAAAGCTGCAGGGAAAACTGAACTCGGGAAACCTGTTTGTCCTGAAAAGTATAATGACAGACGTTGGAATTCCGGCCAAATTTCAGCACTTCGCAGGAGGGCCGTTTCTCTCGGTTAAGAAACCTTATTGCTTGGAATACCCCAGTCTGCATCTGGCCCGGATGGTAAGCAGTGACCCGGAGGCAAGTCAGGGTCTCTTCTGTGTCAGCGTCTTCGAAACTGGACATGACAGCAGCAGAGCCTCCCCGCCTGCAAGAGGCACAGCGGTACATTAGTTCCCTCCCTGCATCAGGCAATGGGAGCTCGAATCTAATAATTTGATGAAAATCTTCTGACTGCTGATTTTTTTTTAAGAGTCTGTTTATTTTTTTTTACAGAGAGAGGGGAAGGAAAGGAGAGAGAGGGAGAGAAACATCAGTGTGTGGTTGCCTCTCGCACGCCCCCTCACTGGGGACCTGGCCTGCAACCCAGGCAAGTGCCCTGCCTGGGAATCGAAATGCGACCCCTTGATTCGCAGGCCCGTGCCCAATCCACTGAGCCACACCAGCCAGGGCATGACAGGTGATTTATTTAGATTTTAAATTAAGAAAAGAATACATAGGATACTTTCAATCATATGTGAAGTCATATCCCAAGCCCTGTGAACTGGTGTGTGACCTTTTCCTATCTCTTCATTTTTCATTTCGAGTTTGAGGAGAAGACCATACATGTAATCTGGTAAAAGCAGTAAGTGTTGGTAATAAAGTGGTCTGTGGGTTCCTTCTCACTTAAATAGAGTGACCTAGTCCCAGATAAAATGCAACAGCTGTACTTTAAAAAGAGAATCAGGAATAAAGAGTCCCTTGGTTTGGATGCCCTCAACGGATGTATACATAAACCTGCAGTTTATGAACTGTTATAATTAGATGTACATGAATTGTGAAACCTGATTAAAGAAAGAATTTAAAAGCCATAAATAGCTGCAACATTTATTTTTATCCTCATTTATGTTTTTAGGTAAATGGTTAAAAATAGTAAATTATTTAAAAGGTTATTTTACTCTTCTGATTTTATTTTTTATTTTTTTAAGATTTTATTTATTTACCTTTTTTTATAGAGAGGGAAAGGGAGGGAGAAAGAGAGGGAGAGAAACATCGATGTGGGAGAGAGAAATCCATCAGATGCCTGGCCTACAACCCCGGCATTTGCACTGACTGGGAATCAGACTGGTGTGGTGGTGACCTTTTAGTTTGAAGGCCAGCATTCAGTCCACTGAGCCACATCAGCCAGGGTTACTCTTATGATTTTAAAATTGAGACATTACATAACTTAAAAAGATCTCCTAAATAGTTCTAAGTAGTTCTAAATATGGCCTCTACTCGCACTGGATTGTTTACTTTGGGCAGTGGTTCCTGACGACTGGACAGATAAACTGTCACTAACCACAAGCGGCACAAACATCTGTCAACCACAGCTGGCCGCACCTCTACTCCACTTCACCAAGAGTGCCTGTCACAACCAGCGGAGTGAAGCAGATAACACGGCAGGAGGGTCAGTTCCTAGTCTTTGAGAGGGTCATTCTGACACCGAACTACCATTTAGAAACTATTTTAAAAGAATCACACGCATGTGATCACAAAATTCAAACAGTAGGAAAACGTTTTTTAAAAAGTATCTTCCCTAGGTGGAGGGGGCCAAACAGAAAACAGAAATCCGGACGACGGTAACAGAATAAGTCACCATGATAATAAACAACAGAAAGCATCTTCCCTCCACCATGATGGTTGGTTCCCTCTCCAAGGGTCAGCTACTGGAAAAGCTGCTTTTACTCTTACAAAAATTCTTCACACAACAGCCATAACAGACCTTGCATTGTTCAATTACTAATACAAACGTGACTTTTTTCTGTATCTACACATATGAATACGCCTCATTCATCATCAGCTGCACTGAGCGCCTTGGGAAACACTCTCTAGTCCTGTATCTGTGGCTTGGGAATCCATAGCCTTCAGTGAGGTAGATCGTAACCTCAGGGTGTTCTGTTTGCCATCTATAGTAGACGTTAATATCAGAGCTAGTTTTAAAAGACAGAATGCTTTCTTTTCTTTCTATGGTTCCTGCTATTTACTTTTGACATACAATTTTTTCTTGTTTCTCAAAGTTACGCTGCTAAAAATCCAACTCTCAATTTATTCAACAAGTGACATAGCTAAGCAAATTTCTTTTCTATTCATTTGAGAATATATTTTAATTCTAAATTTACTTTTGTAATCGATTCTTTTGCATATTATCGAATCCCAGTGCGTGGCCCAAGCAGATCCAACGCCCGGCTGTAAACGGAAAGGAACCTCAACATCACGGGCCGCTCTGTGTCACAAACGACAACAAAAAAAGCCAGCAAGAAGCAACACACGATGGCGGACTTGGTCGATCCATCCTAGACGTGACCGGGCGCCCCTCTAACTAGCACAACCGGCAGCAAGGGAGCCTCCCAGGCGAGGCGTGCAGATTAGACCCAGCGGGAGCCCCGCTGGAACCTGGTGCTGCGGGGACCCCCTGTCTCCCACCAGGGAAAAGCCTCCGCAGCGCCCGGCAGCCGCCAGGGCCCCCGCCTGGGTTCGTGATGTCACTCGTGCCCACTGGTAACTGGGCAGGTTCTTGGGGGGCCCACGGCTGGATAAATCGCCGTCCCTGACCTCAGAGAACGCAGGCACTAACCTGTCTGGTGCGCAGAAGCAGCCTTCTCAGGTCCGACCTAAGTTACCGAAGAGACCAGCGCACCAACGACGCCTCCGCCGAGGGGACCTGGGGTCCGGGACAGAGGCTCCCCACCCAGCCCTCGCACTCGGCACCTGGGAACTGTGTACCACGTGCACCTGGTATCTATTCGAATTTTCACAAATGTTTTCTTCACGAAATCACGAGCCACCTGATTTTATGGAATTCGGTGAAGGCGGAGATGAGCTAAGCAGCAGCAGCGCTGCAAACCGCGACGCCTGACCCGAAGAGGCTGCGCAGCAGCGGGACGGTCCCTGCAGCGACGGACACCCACAGGCGCAGGGCGGGGCTCTGCTCTCGGAGCCGGGGCGCACCAAGCCCGGCCCCAGCCTCCCGCCCGAGGTCCCGCGACGCCAGGGCCGCCACCACCATCCTCGTCCCGCAGCGGGGTCGGGCCTTCAACCGTCACGCTCGGAGGGAGACACCTCCGGTTAAAGGAGCCAGGTGTCCGCGCTGTTTGGCCAGCCGTGCCGGCCGTTTCCTCGCGCTTTGGGCGTCCGCGTTCCAGAGCGCGGCCGACGGCCGGGACGGGGTCTGTCCCGGGTGGGGCGTGCGCCCGCTAACGCGTCCCCTCCCCCCGGCCTCCCAGCGGCTTTCCTCTCCCCGGCGACCACGCGGCGCCCGGCGCAACAGGGGCGGCACCAGTTCCCAGGTCGCGGCCCGTCCGCGCGGGGCGGGGAGGGGACTCCGGACTCACCGCGGCGGGCTCCCCCGAGGGCGCGCGGACGCGGATCAGCGGGTGCCCGGGCGCTCGGCGCTCGCGTCGGGGAGCTTCTTCCTTCACCGCGGCCGGCCGGTGGCTGCCAGGCGTCGGCACCCGAGCGGCGGGCGGATGGGCGCGCCTCCTCCCACCCGAAGCCGCGGAAGGTCCTCGGAAACCGCGGCTCCCTCCCGCTCCGAACGCGCAGCGCGAGTCCGCGACGCCGAGGGGCGCCCTTCCGCCCCTTCCGCCCCCGCGGCGACCTCGGCCCGCGCCCCGCCCCGCCCCGCCCACCGCTTCCCGGCGGGAGAGCAAGTCCCCTCCCGGACGAGCGGGCCGTGAGCCCTCGGGCCGGGGACGCGCTCCTGCCCCGGGGAGAAGGAGGCCGAGGGCGAGGGCGAGGGCGAGGGCGGGCCGGAGGGGGCTGTGCAGCTCCGGAGCCGCCGAGCTGGGTCGGGTGCGGTCAGGGTCCCGCCCGGGGAGCGACGGTGTGCTCGCGGGGGCGCGGGGGCCGGCGAGGCTGCCACGTTTGGGGTGTCAGCCACCAGCGCGTGTTACTGTCTGTCGGACACAGAGACGGTGGCAGTCTCGGCTTGCGGCGGCAGGACGTTTGACTGTCAGTGAACTTACCCAATAAAACGGTGTCATCAGAGCTGGAGTTTCCAGGCTCTAACCTTTGAGTGAAATACATGGCAATGCCCACGCCGCAAAGTTCTGGTTAAGTAGGTGTCATCGGTAACAGTGATAGAGAAAATGCAGCAATTGCTAAAACTCGTGATGCTGCGTTTTCTTCCTGTTTCCTTGAGGATGAATTACTTGATTCACTAAATGCCCCAAAATGAGACTTTGAATAAGCCTTCAATTCTAAGTCAGAACCTCATCTTAGTATCGGTTTGTGCGTCTGGCAAGTGGTTAAACAACATGGGCCTTACGTTGAGGAAGAGCAGAGCGGGCGCTTGGGGTTTCTGTGCCCGGAGGCTCGACCCCTGTTCCCTCTTCAAACCCGGGGCGCACAGACCGAGGGGGTGCTTGTGGGAGGGGATGCGGGGTTGCTGAGTGGAGAGGGCAAAAAGGGAAAACTGGGACAATCGTAAGATATAATCAATAAAATATATAAAAATAAAAGTGTATATACTGTTCAGTTCAATGTTATATGAAGTTCTAGAGGCAAAGCACTGGTAATAAAGATCAGAATAGTCAAAAACAAAAAACCTGAGACACAGACTTTTGCAACTCTGGCTTCCCCAACTTCCTGAAAATTGACAAAAGGCCCAGAAAACATCTAAAAGCTTGGAAGACCCAGAGTCAAGAAGAAATATGGCCATTTCTTTCTGTAATTTTAATTTATTGAGTTTTCTGAAGATAGGGGATTTTTTAAAAGATTTTATTTATTAATTTTAGAGAGAAGGGAAGGAAGAAAAAGAGGGAGAGAAACATCAATGTTCAAGAGATGCATAGATTGGTTCATGTTGCTGGTCAGGCAGTTCAGACCCTCCCCTGACCTCTCTTCCCCTGGCAAGTTGCTAGTCACGTGGGTTAGACCCCCTATCAAGGGGCCAGAGAGCAGCCCTTATGCATGAAGCCCCCAGGACAATGAGGTTCTGACCCGCATCCAATACATCGAGGCCTCAGCCGAGTTTCAGCTCCAGGCCCGAAAAGCAGCAAAACTGGACAAGTGACCCTGCAGCTGACTTCACAGACCAGCTGCACTGACTCATGACCCCTATCCTGGCGCAGACCAGACCCTGGAAGGACACACCTGGATGCCAAGGAATATTCTATAGGGACCCTCCCCTGGGACCTCCAGATAAAAACCCTGGGATGAGACCCACGTGGCTCTCTCCATGGAGCACGCCTGGGCCTTTCCTCACCCTTTGCCCCTGACCCGTTTTCCTCTCTCTCTCTCTCTCTCTTTCTCTCTCTCTCTCCTGGGCTCCAAGGGTCCCTCTTTTGCTTGTTTCTTGAGCTCATTTCTTCTGTGGCTCACTTTCCGTGACTTTCTAAATAGACTTTGTCTTATAGTCTGAAAAATTAATTTTTTCAATAAAATATGTTAAACATATAAAATCTTTTCATGTGCTTTTGATTTTTTTTTTTTTTGGTCAAAGTTTGTAGCTGAGATTCAGACTGTGAGTGAAGGGCCGGGTCTACCATGGGACACAGACAGTCCTCACTGTCCAAGCAGCTTGACAATATTTTCTGTAAGAAAAATCCTGACTTCATTTTTCACTTCAGATACACCTGGTCACAGTGAGTCCTTGTGACAACGAGCTCACAACTACACTCTAATCCCATCTAGTTCTGGAATAGATCGGGCACTGGCTTGAGCCTTAATGTGAGTCTGCTTTTTGACAATACATCAAAACATGTCGTGTTCCTTGTTTTTCACTGACATTCTCGTTCCTCGGCGGTCAGGGGCCTGATTCTCCATTCTATGTCCAAATCACGAGTTTTCTTGCACTCTGCTTAGAAGAAGGAACTTCCTGTAGTAATACAACTCCCAGAACACCCTTCCCCATGTGATCCCTAAAGGGGGTGTTGTCTTAAGGTACAAAACTGCGGGAAGTTACACAATCGTGTGAGGCAGTGGCTGGCTTTGTTTTCTTTCACTTCTACTTCCTGAAACCAAAGCTGTTTATGAGAAACAGTATTTCAAGGAGGTTGTGCTGAATTAACTTTCTTCAGAGTGTTTTTCATCTTCAAGACAAAAGTGAGTATCAACCTTTAAATGTCAAAACTCAGTAGATGTGGGTGCAAAACATGGCATAATATATGTGATATATAAGCTACTGATTTGGGGTGGCTCATTCCAGACATTGAAATTTTGAGTTATATGCTTAGTTTAATGTGAATTAAAATGATAATTACTGTATAAAATCTGTGACATCATAGATATTATTGCTCAGAAAGATGTTAAGTAAAAAGAGAATGAGCCAATTTATTATTGATTTCACAGAAATGATTAAATACATACCATTACAGGTAATATGCAGGTATGGTAAACACTGAGGGTGACCTGTGAGTGCCCAAAGTTTGGGAAACGCTGCATTCATGTGTTTGTGAAATGGGGGTGTTCTGAAGCAGTGTGTTGTGTTTGAACTTCACCAGCCCTTGCTTACAGAGCTTAGTTGATAAATACAATCTTGAATTTCCTAATTGTTGTCAATGTAAGGAACATTCAAACCTGTAGAGAATTTAGTGAGTTTATTTGAGCCAAAATGACGACAATTGCTGGGGAGTGAAACCTCAATGGGTTCAGGAAATGCTCCAGAGAGTGGCAGTTCTGCAGCTTATTTTATAGATCACAGTCAAAGGAGAGGACAGTAAGTGGGTTACATGAAATCCACTGGTGACAGGTTAGGGAAGTAAATGGGGCGAACCTCTAGGGTTGGATAAAAAGTTAAATGATAGACAAATATGAGGTCTGTCCAGAAGGTATCCAGCTACATACTATGAAAAATAGAGACATTTATTGAAGAAGATACAAGAAACATTGTAAGAGGACAGTGACGCCTCAGTCCCCTTCAAAGCAGGCACCTTGGGATCTCCCACAGGTTCTCCCAATTGCCATCAGCTGCCCCATCATATTTTCCTGAGCCTCACTGATGTTCTGAAAGCTCTTCCCTTTCACAGGTGATTTTAGTTTTGGGAAAAGCCAGAAGTCACAGGGCAGCAAATCTGGGCTGTAGGTAGGTCTGAGTCATCTAGGTGATTTGATGTTTTGCCAAAAAACTCTGCTTGAGATGTGATTCGTTAGTGGATGTGTCATTGTGATGAAGCTGGCAATCACCAGTTGACCACAGCTGTGTCCTTCTGAATCATCTGAATAGTTTCCATGGAGGAATGTTCAAGCTTAATGCAAAATTTGATGCAGATTCATTGCTCTACTCGCTCAGTCATTTTGATTAAGGGAAGGGGGAATGGGAGTGCCATGTGGGCATGGTATCTTTGCTGATACTCCTAGTGCACCCCAAGGTGCACAGTGCCAGGAGCTCAGCTGGGAGCGCATCCCCTGCTGCACAAGCACCAAAACACCTGTAGAATTGCCAACAAAGCCCTGTCCGTCCATAATGTCTTTTCTTTATG
>VMDR010018740.1:0-18911 GCA_007922815.1 Macrotus californicus
CGGTTCGATTTTCTGTCAGTTCTGGTTGTTTTTTGTTTTAAAATTTGTTGTTGTCTTTCTTTTGGTTGTGCGAGGAGGCACAGTGTGTCTACCTATGCCTCCATCTTGGCCGGAAGTCCAGATTTTCTTTATTTATTTAGTAATTTTATGGTCTGAGATCTTCTGTTAGGATTGTGATCTACTTTGAATTAATGTAGGGTATGATGAATAATTTTTTCTATATGATATATAGTTATTGCAGCACAATTTATTAAAAAGAGGATCTTTTCCCATTGTATTTTTTCAGCACCATTGTTGAAAATCAATTGACCATATAAATGTGATTCTTTTCCATTTTTTTCAGTTCTGTTCCACCAATCTATCCTTATGCCAATATCATGCTGTCTTTATTACCAATGTTTTTTTCTTATTTAAAAAAAACCGCTTTATTGATATAAATGACATACAGTAAACTGCATGTGTTTAAAGTGCACGATTTGATAAGCTTTGAAAATGCATGTGCCCAGGACATGATCACCACATTCAAGGCAATGAACATATCCATCACTCCCTGAAGTCTCCTTATGCTCCGTGGTCATCCCTCCCTACTGCCATCCATCCCTTTCTCTAGGAACCACTGATCTTTTCTCTGTCACTACAGATTAGTTTTCAATTGATAGATTTTTAATCTATGTTGTGTTTATTAGTAGTTGATTCTTTTTTGTTTCCAAGGAGTGTTCCTTTATATAAATATACCACATTTTATTTATCCATTTATCTGTTGATGGACACTTTCACCAGTTTACAGCTAATTACCAATAATGCTGTTTTGAACATTCATACACAAGTCTCTGTATAGACTTTTATTTCTCTTGGTTAAAAACATAGGAGTGGAATAGCAGAGTGATATGTTAGAGGTATATTTAACATTAAAAAAATTCCCAAATGGTCCAGTTAAAGGTGAGATCATGTGGTATTTGTCCCTCACTGCCTGGCTCATTTCACTTAGCATAATGCTCTCTAGTTCCATCCATGCCGTTGCAAAGCGTAGGAGCTCCTTCTTTCTCTCTGCTGCGTAGAATTCCATTGTGTAAATGTACCAGTTTTTTGATTCACTCGTTGACCCATGAGCACTTAGGTTGCTTCCAGCACTTGGCTATTGTAGATTGTGCTGCTATGAACATTGGGGTGCATAAATGGTTTTTATGTAATTGCAACATCTTTATATCACTACCTCCTGTATATCAGAGTTCTAACACCTCTGTGTCTTGGGCAATACTTGGTATGCTCAGTCTTTAATTTTAGCCATTTTAAAAGACATGCTGTTTTATTTTACATTCCCCTAATGGCTAGCGATACTGAGCATCTTTTCATATGCTTTTGGCCATCTGTATATCTTCTTGGATAAAGTTTATGTTCAAATCTTTTGTCCATTAAAAAAATAGGTTATTTTCTTATTATTTAGTTTTAAGAGTTTTTTATATATCCTGGATATGTGCTTTATCAAATATATGATTTAGATTTTTTTCAGGTTGTATTTTGTCTTTTTGTTCTCTCAATAGTGTCTTTGAAAAGGACAAATTCTTAATTTTAATGAAGTCCGGTGATAATATTTTTTTTTCTGTTATGGATCATACTTTTAGTGTTGTATCTAGGAAATCTCTGCTGACCTCAAGGTCATAAACATTTTCTTTCTCTTCTTCTGAGAATAAATATGAGAATTAGAAACTGATTTACCCTAAACCTCAGAGATGTATTGCTGCAGACTCACGAGCAGAAGTCACCTATTCTGGTGTGGCCTCAAAAAGAGGGGCTACCTGGGCAGGATGTTTTTTCTGTACTTCCTTCCAAGTTTTTCCAGTTACAGATTTCATGACACTGCCATTTCCTCATTAATTCAGGGTTTAACATTTGAATTACCTTTCACTCATGCTTCTTAACATGTTTTATATACCATTAATTATAAATATTGTCCTTTTTCTTTGGAATGGTTGTCAGAAGACTTGAGTTTGAATTACAACTCTGATAATCAGATGATCTATGATGTTAGGCTTTCTGGAATTCTGGGTCTTTATCTTTAAAATAGAGATCATACCCTCTGCACAGAATTTTTGTAAAGATTGAATGAAGAATACATGTCATTGCTGTTCATTTTTTCCAATCTCGATTTCAGGAACAAAAAGAGCAGTGCAGTTAGAGCATAGTGAGAAAAGAACATAATGTCAGGGGAGAAGGTGAAGCAGTTAACTGTATAGTATAGATCTTTTAGGTCCTTTACGTTCAAGGTGAGGAGTTTGGATTTTATTTCTAGTGCATCGGGGAGGCATTTAAAGGGAATGAAGCAGAGGACTGAAATGATCTGGTTTTAGGTGGGAATTAAAAAACACAGATTATTGTGCCAGCTCTGTGAATTGCAGATAGGGCTTGTTAAGGAGACCAGTCAAGGAGCTACTGTAATACTCTGGATGAGAGCTAAGTGTGAACTGGATTACAGTGGTAGCAAAGGAAAGAGAGAGAAGTAGACAGATATGTGGCATCTATTTGGAAAGACGTGTCCAGGTACATTAGCCTCCTCCCTATCCTATAAACATGCCTGCTCATTTTTATCCCTGTGACTTTTCATTTTCTTTGGCTTGAATATTCCACTTGCTTTTTTCTCTGAACTTCTAAAGCAAATATTCATTGTCCAATTTTCACTTTTTCAGTTTTGTCCTCTCACTTATAGATCATCAAGATCTCTGACAACAATCCCTTATACTTTATATCCACATCTCCATGGGACCTAGCAAAGTTCTAGTTCCACAATAAATGGACAGTAAATAACTAACTGATGAATAACATGGCATCTCTTCTAGAAATTCAAACAATCAATCAAACAACAACATTAAAAATCCAAATTTTTAATAAATGACTTAAAAGTAATCACATATTGAACACAGCCATGCTGAGGAAACTGATTTAGTGTAATCCACTAATAGAAATTTAACAAGATGTAGGTGAGGTACAAAGTGAGACTTTTCTAAGGCAGCTGGACAGAGTCCCTAGGCTCAGCCTCGGGTCATCCTTTTATGCGGTTGCAAGCTGCATATTTGAGTTGTGGCTGTAGCAACTGAGAGAAGCTGAAGCTGAAAGCAATGTTATATTTCTGTCAATTTTTAGAGATTATTTTTTTAATGTTAAGTATTGCTGAGAAAATCCAAGAGGACACTGCGACTCTTCAGTACACCATATGGTGATGCAAATTGAATTCTCTAAAGAGGGTCAAGGAAAATGACAAATATTATGATCCTTAAATCTTGTGAAAGGTAGTTAGAAACCAAAGAATTATAGGCTGAATATCTATGTACAGAAAGAGATTTCACATAAAGTACTAAATGTATTTGAACAAATGCCACCCAACCTATTTAATTGTGTAATTTTCTGAAAGAATTACCTAGTACAGGCATGTTTTATGTGTGTCTTTGTTGATGCATGAACAGGACAAGCTATAGATAATTAAGGGTGAAATTGTATATATATCATTGTAAAAAAAATTAAAAGAAATAAAAATCCACAGTCTTCAAACATACCATTAAGACTCCTTTCATCTCATAGCTCACTAGCAAATTGAATATATAAAGCACCTTTCACACAGAAAGTCAGAGAGCAAAGCACTAAAGCAAAACAAATACCAGTGATTAAGGAAAATTGAAAGTAGCAGTAAAAATATGTTTCTTTAGTCTACTTTTAAATACAGACTTGGAACTGCAAATAACTCGGAGTATATATAAGAGGTAATTATTTTTTGTCTTCATGATTTTATGGTGTTGAATACAAATAAGTAAAAAATTCTTATTGCTGCAAAAGTCAGCAATATTTTTGAGATTATTTATTTTAAATATTTACCTTAATTTATTTAGCAATGATGTTAAAGCTTATTGAAATATTTTGCCATTTCTTAGACTGAACTATTTTGACATGCTTTAGATTGATTTTGATTGATTTTAAGAGTAGTGGTCTAAAATGGTCTTTCCTAACCTGAGAAGTAGCAAACTTTCAGGTCTTTATAGCATTAGCGGACAATTTAAACATGTCAGAATGAATATTTTATTCTGCACTGAACAATATTTAGATAATTTATCAGGGAACTTGAAGCTCTTCAGTGGGATTAAACTGAGCTGTGTAGAAGACTCAGTGAAACACTTGGGTGCTGATTTCGTGGTGAAGAGCTATTGTTGGCCCTTGCTTCTTTCAGCATAGCCATGGGTCCATGGAGATGCTTCGGAGAATACTACTGGGGCAGCCATGAATTTGGAGAAAGAAAGAGCAAATGGAAATTTTACGGTTTTTACTTTTTATCTGTAATTTTTTCAACAGTGCTGTTAAAGAAATGGCAGTTTAATAAAGAAAAATCATTGATTTTGGAGAATAGACAGCAAGATTAAAGTAAAAAGTATGTTTTTGTGAAGAAATGCGGGGGCATGCATTACTCTCTTGCCCTCATTGCCTCTTTTACTCCTTTGACCACTCTCATTCTCCTTCTGTCTTTGTGCCCCTTTTTTTCTTTCTTTTTTATTCTTATATTATTATTGTATTATTTTCTTTTTAATTGAATTTACTGGGGGTGACAAGGTTCACAAAACCATACAGATTTTAAATGTACAACTCAACAGACCATCATCTGCACACTGCATTGGGTGCTCATTGCCCCATGCAAAGTCTCTTCCCATTGTCCTCATTGTCCCTCTTTGCCCACTTCCACCTACCCCCCACCCTTTCCTTCTGGGTAACTCCTGCTATTGTCTCTCTATATCCACTCATCCAGGGATGGACACAAATCTTGGCTATTACAAATAACACTGCAATGGACATAGCATCATATGTGGTCTTTCAAATAGTGTTTGCCAATATACCAATTTTAACAGTTGTTTACGTGTCTCATTTTCTCATTTTCTGAGTTTAAGATCTTTAAAACACCTCATGTTTTCTGATGAGCATAAATCCCTACTCACATACCTACAAAACTTAAAGCTACCAAGCAGAGCTTAAGGAAAAGCAGGAGGCATCAGGAACAACAAAAAACATAAGAAATTAGTCTTTTTCCCAAGTTTCATATTCTTTGGTTTCTGGGGTTATATGTTGAAGAAAAATTCTGAATGTATTTCCCGAGAGCTTATAATTTTGGCAGAAATAAAGAAGGAGGTGTCTTTTGTTATTAGGGTGAACGAGTATTTGTTAAACTTGGCTAGAGCCCATGCAAATAGAATTTTGGAAGGCCTACTGATTTTTTTAAAGCTATTTATAGACTATTCCTCATTATGCAGCTCAAAGGATATTTTGAGTATTAATGAATAAATAAGATTATTCCACAAATTACTTTGATTTTGTTGGCTGAAGTGTACCTTATCAGTTATGACTTCACTACTGCAGAATATATGCAGATTCATATTTCTTTTCATTTCTCAAGGATTATGTAGAATTTCTCAATGAGGTAGATTTCAAAATGTTAATATTGCTATAAATTAGGAAAGTTCCAAAGCCATCTGGCACACATGAGGTGTGTTCAGTGTGTTTAGTGCCATTTCTTTTCAAAGATATCTCTAGACTACATTTGGAATCCCCATTCATTATGTCTCATGATATTTTCAAAATCCTGAAGCACTTGCTGAAAATGTACATTCCTTAGCAATGCTTCCAGAAAATTCTGATTTAGGAGGTTGGGAGTGAGGATCTCAAACAACACTCAAGTTAATATTAAAACAGCTTCTGGAAAAATGTTGTGGGATAATAAATTTTACCTCTAGTGTCTCCCTATGATAAAAGATATTATGTTTGAGTAAATAAGTATTAAAATCAGAACATTTTAATATGAGACAGATATCATATAGGGTCAATTTCAGTACTTAGACATTCAAAATTTCTGGAATTAAGTCTCTAGACTTTTTCAAGATCTTTGTTCTATTTGGTCCTTTAAATTATGTGCAATTCACTCTGGTAACTACTTAGTAACAGACTCTGATATGCAGATGTGATGCAAATTAACAGGTGAAGTAAATAAGAAATGTGGAAGCAAGGTTTGAGGTTAACTGTGGTAGAATTTAATATGATGGTCATGAACAGACTTAATTATCCACCTTCTTTTTGTTTCCAGAAAAGATTTTGCCAAATAAAATAGAAACAGACTCATAGACACAGAGAACAGACTGACAGCTGTCAGATGGGTGGGGATAGGAGGAATGGGTGATAAAAGTGAAGCGATTAAGCAAAAAAATAAAATAAAACCCAAACCTCATAGACAACAGTATGGTGATTACCACAGGGAAAGGGGGCTGGGGGAAGGTAGGAGAAGATAAAGGGGGGATAAATGGTGATGGAAGGAGATTTGCCTTGAGGTGGTAAACACACAATACAGATGATGTACGACGTCTGTGTGGAAAAAGTCCAGCCATTGTTAATATAATGAGAATGGTTTGTCTGACATAGATGTAACCTGGCAGTCAAGGAAAGTGGAGTGGAATGCACATGTGTGAACAATGACAACTTCACTACATTAGTCAGTGAGGGTGGTAGATGCAGTTGATTGAGCCTGGGTACTATGCAGCTATCACATTCAAAATGACTGAATGAGTAGAGCAACAAATCTGCATCAAATTTTGCATTAAGCTTGAACATTCTTCTGTAGAAACTATTTGGATGATTCAGAAGGCCACAGCTATGGACAACTGGTGATTGGCAGCTTCATCACAACAGTGCACCCACTCATGCATCATGTCTCCTGCAGAGTTTTTTGATGAAACATCAAATCATCCAGGGGACTCAGCCCCCTAGTGCCCAGTTTTGGTACCCTGTGACTTCTGGCTTTTACCAAAACTAAAATCACCTTTGAAAGGGAAGAGATTTCAGACCATCGATGAGATTCAGGAAACTATGACGGGGCAGCTGATGGCGACTGGGAGAACTGTGTGAAGTCCCACCGTGTCTACTTTGAAGGGGACTGAGGTGTCATTGTTCTATGTACAATTTTTCTTGTATCTTCTTCAATAAATGTCTCTACTTTTCATATTACATGGCTGGATACCTTCTAGACAGACCTGGTACTATAGAATTGTATTCCTGAAACCTATATCATTTTTAACCCATGTTAGCCCAATGAATTCAGTTAAAAGAGATTCTGCACAGGTGTACAGTTTGTACCTAGATCATCTGCAGTGTGGTGACTCTTAATTGTACACCTCAGATTTTGGAAAATGCTGGAGGAGCCAGGTTCTGATCTGGATAATGGTGCAAGGATGTTGGCAGATCATGATGCCTCTTGATTTTATGGAGGTTAGCTTCATTCTTTCTATGAGGTACATAGTTGAGGAAGAGCCAATACCACCAGATGGTGATGTTGGCTGGGAGTGGTTTTTCTCACCTATATTTGGCAGCTCTACTCAGAAGTGGTCCTTTCAATGCCTGAAACTTCCAGTCTACACCATTTAACATGATCATTGGGAAGCTTTAGGTGGTATAGATACAATGACATATCCCATTAAAGATCCTGTAACTATGAACATCTGACATCTGTGCTGAAAACAGAACTGGATGCAGCCTTCAAGTGGTTATAAATTCAAGTGGTATGTTGTTTTTTAAAGACACTAGGAAATTCATTATATTAACCACGCTTGTAATTTCTAGTGGCATTTTTCACTCAGAGAAATAGATTATGAGTGAATGGGCTGCCTATTTGAAGGATAGCCTCCTCTTAAATGAGTTCCTTCTCTTTTAGAATTTAGACAATGATTTTAGCTGATGACTTATTTGTCATTTAATAATGATAGTAATAGCTATCCTGATTTGAATACCTATAATGTGCTCGGATAGTTTATATATAAGCTGTACAACAGCCGTCCAAGCTGTTCCCATTTTGTGGATGAGACCTGGGTCTCTGACAGGTTATGGAACTTGCCGAAGACCATGAAACTCCTAAGTGATGGAGCCAGGATGTTGCCAGCTGTCTGGCTGCCCAATGGGGTCTTTGTCAGTCTTGCCACCAACTCCTGCAATAGGTACAGGAATAATTAACATTCATTTCTATAAACTGCAACAAGCAGCTGTTCATAAAAGTTATCCTGCAGTTTAGTGTTTAAACTGAAAAAAAAATTCTTTAAAATGGAAACAAACAGATTCAGCCTTTAAGGAGCTTATTACTCAAATAATCCTTTTCAACAATAATGAATAACACTCCCATTCTTTACATACATTTCTAGGTGCTAAAGTTAAATTAGGTTTTAAAAATACTGCATAGGTCTTCTTGTTAGAGATTTTAATAAAATTAGAAAAGGATAGGTAACCAAATTGAAGTGTGTTCATCCTAAATTTGGTCTGGCTCCTCACAGCTGCAGAAACTCATTTTCACCCCATTCCCCATGCCCCTTTACAGCGTCCTAAAGCACAAAACCATTGAGAGTCCCTTCCATTTCCCAAAGGAAATATTTCATTCATATAATGTCTCCTTTGTAATCAACACTGAGAAGTGTCACTTTGATTAAACACAACTCAATGACTAAGACCACAGTACAATAAATTCTCCAGAGCTATCTTTCAGAACAACTGATTGCTCTCCAGTCTTAATCCTCCAGAGTCTTATTTAATCAAAATGATGTTGCTAATTAAGGATTAAAACTTCCGAATAGAATAAAAAAGAAGGATTTTTCTTTCTCCTTTGGGCAGGTCAAGGAGGCAGAATTTGCTATAAAGAAGTGAAGAGTCCCTTCCACCTTTGGTGAAACTGCATTATTCTCTGACATTTGGACTTAATCCCAAATAGGCCTGAGTGCTTTGTAATATTAATATAATTGGAGAGAGAAAGAGAGAGAGAAAAAGAGAGAGAGAGAGGAGAGAAACTACCTTGGATAGCTACATGTACTTAGCTAAATTTTTTCATTTAATGATTTTAATATAAATTTTCTTAAAACATTTTGTCTGATGTTCTCTGTTCATTGCTTTATCTGTTGTTAACATTATCCATTGCTAACATTGGAAAGACAGACCATTTTAGGAGAATGTTGGCAACCCATTTCAGAGAAGTGTGAACAAAAAACTTAATGGCCCTGGCCAGGTAGCTCAGTTGTTTAGAGTGTTATTCTGATACACCAAGGTTGTGGGTTTGATCCCTGTTCAGGGCACATACAAGAATCAACCAATGAATGCATAAATAAGTGGAACAACAAAACTGATGTTTTCTCTCTTTCTTCTTCTCTCTTTATCTAAAATCAATTAAAAAAAGACAATGTATCTCACATCTGTTTGACATTCACTGATGAATAACGATAAAAACAAAAAAATTCTCTATGAAATTGAAATGTTTTGCCTTAAAAATCAAAATTTCACTTTTTGAAAATTTATATTTGATAATAAAAATTGATCCCTTTAAACCACATAAGACTGAATGAAAACTCATTGGAAAAGGAAAAGATCTACAGAAAGGTGGTTTGGTTTTCAGGGAATACAAATTTTTTAGATGATGGGGCAAAGTGGATGCAAAACAGAGGTACTGGTTGATGTTTTTAAAAATTGTACAATACTTCTGTCCTTCCCATCTTCTCTCTGTATTGCCCTCTGAATGTACAATCCTTGCCAAAATAGTGTAATCCAATATAATAACTAACAATAATAACTACCACTTATTGATTCCCTACTATGTGCTAGGTTCTCTGCTGGCAATATACACATTATTACTCCTAAGAAAAGCCAGAAAGTATTATGATAACCCCTTCAAAATGATTACACTCAAGCTTATAAAGAATAAGTGACTTGACCAAGGTCAGGCGGTTTGTGTTAAATAGAGTTGAGACTTCCACCTAGGCCTGCTTGGCTCCAAAGCCACAGTCTGTTCCCTGTGTCGAGCCATTTCACATCTGTTTATTTGGAGGATAAATGTATCGATGTGTTTCCAGAAGGCGCTGGTAAGTTGCGTCGATGTGTATCTGACGTATATTTTCTTATGGATAGTGACTGAAGCATTGTCACAGGCTGGCCTCATTGTGAATTACCCAGCCCCATCAATGATGAAGACTGAACTGCTACCATCAGCATAGCATCAGAGAACAAACAAGAAGAAATCATAAAAGGGAATGTCACAAACCTTGGTTTTCTCCCAACCAGTGCAACCTACCAGTTAAAAAAAGACACTTGTTTCTGTGATCCATGCTCCTGAAGGCTGTAAGCACCCAGTGGGCAAACAATGTCTCTTATTCCCCCTGTGCAGAGGCAGATGGCCAGCAAGGCTACATAAAACAGCCTGTTCTCCTTTTTTGGTATGTTGTTGAGCATATGGTGACTCCCTGTATAGAAATCTCCCAAGGGGAAAGCAACCACAGATAACAAAGCAGTACCTGTAAACAGAGGAAAAAAAGAAGAATAAACATGGCATAAACCAATAGAATCACCAAATCACATCATAAATAAGGTTTTTCTTCTGAAAGTAGTATGCTTATATGATTGTCTTATTAAAATATGTTGACCATTGCCATCCTGGAGATAGTGTGATTTTTCTAAATGTGAAGATTTCCTTCAATATTGATTTTATCTGACCCAGAGTCCTCATGCCCCTCCCCCTTCAGCTTGAACTATCTTTTTTTCTCAGAATGCATATACAAATCCTTTTGTTAAAATCCATTTTAACAAAATGAAAATAATTCAGAAATATGTCATGTAAGAAACTAAAGGCGCCTGTAATCTCACTCCCAGGAAAACCACCGTTTAATCAATAAAGAGATAAAAATTGTCCTGATCTCAGACATCTCAGAAGCCTATTAAGTAAAATGTTTTAAGAATAACATCATTGTAGTTAGAGGAGAACGTAGCCTCTCTTTTCCTTTTATACTTCTCCTTCTACTCTGAATGCCCTTCTTTCTCTCATTCCTCACACAGTGAGTGGTGCCTTCTTCGCAGCACACAGAGGCAAGCAGCCTGGAGAGAGGGGTGTGAGGTGGGTGATGCAGTTCAAACCAGGAGCGGAGTGGGGGTGGGGGGGGGGGCGGGGACAGATGGTGACAATGGAAGGTTGAGCATTCCTCATAGTGGCCACACTTGAAGACTTTCCTTGTCTAGTAGAAATTACAGTTCACTTCTCTGCTTTTAATAATCTCTTTATAGCCTGAAAAAACATTTTTATTTACTATATTATTTCCTCTTGGAAAAACTTTGTGATGTCAGAGAATAGACTTTCTAATTCCAATTTTGCAAAAACAAAGGAAGAAATGAAGGAATGAAAGGAGAAAGAAAGGAAAAAAGAAAAGTTTAGTGAGGTTAACTGATTTTCTCAATGCTACCAAGTAATTCAGATGTAGTCTTCCTTTTCTTGGAATTTCTGTTGTTAAGTGGTCAAATCATCAATTTTTAAATTCATTTGATTAGTGAAAAGGGACTTCTGCATGTTAGTTTTTGTCCTTCATTTTATTAATTTACCCTTCATATTTTTGGTATAAATTTTATATGGTTAATTTTCTCAATTAAACTACAAGCTCCTTAAAGGCACAAAATGGTTCTAACAATTCTGTGGCTTTCCCAATGTGAGGAATAGTTATTTGATAACAGACTGATTTATCATAAAGATAGGCCCTTCAAATTATTGACTTTAAAATATTTCCTATCAAGGTTAGCCAGACAGACATGAAACCACCTACTCTCTCTCTCTCTCTGCCTTTCAATGCTCATCTCTGGAAAGGGGCAATGAAGCCTGGCTAGGCTAAGGTTATCCATAGAAGATGGACAGAGGACTTACTTCTTGCAGCAACCTTTTATTTAAAACCAAGCACTTTTAGTTATATCATTGTGTGAGAAAGGCACTTTACTTCCATTTTTTGATAGCATGTCATAATATACTGATTTCATTAGCTCAAAACTTTATTTCTATCTGTTACAAAATTGATGTAATAAAAATACAAATCTATGACATCTATGATGTGTGCTACTGTGCACTGCATAATCAACACACTTGAACTTGGTAGCTTTGCATAAAGCCCCAGGATGTGTCATATCCCCTGCTAGGAGGTAGGATGGAGGGGGCACTGGCTCCCCTGGCTCTTCTCTTGAAGAGCAAATCCAAGACAAGGCAGACATGCAGGTGGAGAAGTATATTGTGAGATGGCAGATGCACTCATATAGGTAAGATCAGTCTGTGGTAGAGCACAAAGAAATGAGCAATAAACATTACATAGGACTTTAAGGAAGAGCAGGAGTATTCGAGCATCGGATATGGGGTGGAAAGATAAAGGAAGGTTGACCATTTAGGGCATGGGAAAGAGCGTGATTCAAATTAGGAAAATAAGGAACTAGGCAAGCAGAAGTTTAGTGTGATTGTAGTTATATATGAAGACAAAAGTCTGGACTTCCAGTCAATATGGAGGCATAGGTAGACATGCTTTACCTACTTGCATAACCACAAAATGAATTACAGCTGAATCTCAAAACAAATAACATCCAGAACTGTCAGAAAATTGAGCTGTATGGAAGTCTGACAACCAAGGATTTAAAGAAGCCAAATTCATCCAGACAGGTGTGCATGGTGTGATGTGGAGATAAGGTGGAGAGGTGAGGAGATGTGGCACAGTGCAGAGAGGCAGGGTCAGTGGTGGAATGGGCACAGGCTGTCCCACATACACATGTGGTAGATAAAAATCAGGATGGATACTTGGGAGCAAACAATCCCAGCCCCAGGCCAGACTACACAGCCCAGGGTTTTAGTGCCAGGAAGATAAATCCCCATAACTTCTGGTTATAAAAACCAGTGGGGGTTGGGGTATTGGAAGAAACTGATGGATTTTCAGGAAACTTTGCTTAAAGGGCCCACATAACCTTAAAATGTATGCAAACCCACTCACTCTGGGATTCAATACCAGGGCCATAGCTGGGATGGTACCAGGTGCATACAGGGAGTGGGTGAAGTGACTGGAAAGGGGGTGAATGCAGGGCAAACACCCAGAAAACAAGCAGTGGCACAGTCCCCTCTCTGAACACTCCCCCCACACAGACTACAAAACAGTGAAAAATGTTACTCCAGCCTGGCAATTACCTAAGGCTCTGTTTCACACCATTTACAGGTGCCTTTAACAGGGAGTCAAAGCAGCTTTACCTAAATCACAGAAACAAACACAGGGAGGCTGCCAAATTGAGGAAACAAAGAAATATGGTCCAAATGAAAGAACAGAACAAAACCCCAGAAAAAGAACGAAAGGAAATGGAGATAGTCAACCTATCAGATGTAGAGTTCAAAACACTGATGATCAAGATGCTCAAAGAACTCATTGAGTATGGCAACAACATAAAGGAAGAAATTAAGTTTACACTAAGTGAAATAAAGAAGAATCTACAAGGAACTAACAGTGAAGGGAAGGAAACTGGGGTTCAAATCAACAATTTGAAACATAAGGAAGAAATAAACAATCAACCAGAACAGAATGAAAAAATAAGAATTCAAAAAAATGAGAAGAGTGTAAGAAGACTATGGGACATCTCCAAATGTGCCAACATCCAAATCATAGGGGTGTCAGCAGGAAAAAAGGAAGAAAAAGACAAAAACATTTGAAAAATAGTGAAAGAAAACTTCCCTAATTTTGTGAAGGAAGTAAACATACAAGTCCAGGGAGAACCAAGAGTCCCAAACAAGTTGGACTCAAAGAGGACCACATTAAAACCCATCAGAATTAAAATGCCAAAGGTTAAATATAAAGAGAGAATCTTAAAAGCAGCAAGAGAAAAGCAGAGCATTATCTATAAAGGAGTACCCATAAGACTACCAACTGATTTCTCAGAAGAAACCTTACAGGCAAGAAGGAGCTGGAAAGAAGTGTTCAAAGTCATGAAAAGCAATGACCTACAACCTAGATTACTCTGTCAAGCAAAGCCATCATTTAGAATGGAAGGATAGATAAAGTGCTTCCCAGACAAGGTAAAGCTAAAGGAGTTCATCATCATCAAACCATTATTATATGAAATGGAAAAGGGATTGATTTAAGAAAGAGAAGAAGATCAAAACTATGAACATTAAAATAACAACAAACTCACAACTATCCACAACTGAATCTAAAACAAACAAACAAAATAAAAGCTAAGCAAACAATCAAAATAGGAACAGAATCACAGGAATTAAAGTTATTTAGAGGGTTATCAGTTGAGATGGGGAAGGGGCCGAATAGGGGAAATGGTGCAGGGGTTAAAAAAGCATAATTATTAAGTACAACATAGACAGGGTGATGTTAAGAATAGTGTAGGAAATGGAGAAGCCAAAGAACTTATATGTATGACCCATGGTCATGAACTAAGAGGGGGGAGATGCTGGAGGGAAGAGGGGTACTGGGTGGAGGGAGGGCAAAGGGGGAAAATTGGGATAACTATAATAATGTAATTAATAAATATACTTAAAAAGAAGTCTGGAGAGAGAAATTCAGGACAGATTGTAAAGGTTATGTACAAAACAGATTTTATTTTCTAGATAATAGAGCCAATATATAGATTTATTCTCTTTAGGAAGTCAGTGTTATTGATGGAAAGGTAGATGGACTAGAGTCACACAGACAGCCAAGCCCAGTAAGTGGGCCATTGTGTGGTCAAGCAAAAAGCTGCACTTCTGTGCAATTCAAACAGAAGACACATTTTTGATAGAACCTGTGATATTTAGTAACTGATTGGAAAACTGACAGCAGGTGTGAGTGGGGGACACAAGGAAATAATTTGTAGTTTAAAAAAAAAGGATGGACATGGAGTTTAAGTTAGGTGTTTTGTCTACCAAATTACAAAGTTTGAAGTACAGTCCTAGTTTGATGATTTATACAGGAATTTAGAATAAAAGAGTTTACCATGTTAACTGTGACCAAGTGAAAAGTAAATCGTTCAGGTTCTTGCTGAAATGTCTCCTTATCAGAAAACATTCCCTGATACAGATTAGCAACCTTGTCACTGTCTAGTCCACCCTGTCCCCTTCCTCACCCAGCCTGTTTTTTCATCATGACACTCATTGACATCTGACATAGTATCTATCCACTTATTTCATCTCTCCCTGCACTAGAAAGTCAACTTGGGGAGAGAGGAGACTACCTTCTTCTCTGTTACATTTCCAGATTCTAGAACAATGCCTGGGACAGAGTCATCAATGAGAAATATTTGTTGAATGAACATTTGCTGTTCAGTGACTTAGTTTTTATTTTCCAGAACTGAAGCAGTGAGGAAGCTGACCAATTTGTATCACACTCTAATTGATTCAGTGAGTGTTAATTTACAACCTGTTGGGAACCGAGCTACGTTGTACACCTGCCGCCCATCCCTCCTCATCCCCCCCTCCCACTGTCTCCGCAAATTGCACTTCTTTGTGTTACTGAGCGACACATGCTCTCCCCTCTGAAGTCCCTCAGCTAAGGAGCCTGGAGCTTATTTTTGTTCCTCCATTATATTTATGTCCCTCTTTAGTTGCCCAGTTTTTATGGTTTTTTATTTCCACCTTCTGTCCTGGATTGACACTTCTCCATTGCCTAGACCATCGTCCTGAGATTTTTCTGGTCTCTCTCTGATTAACTGTGGTTGCCCATCCTGTTTATCGAAGAAAGACATTTCCCAAATGTTCTCATCATATTATCAATGACTCCTTGTTCGCTACAAGGACAACTTGAACTTTTCAGCCTACAATTCTAAGCTGTTTATCAACTTGCTCTCTGTAGCTCAAACAATCTTGGTATTTCCCTAACATTTCTTATAATCATGTTACTCCCAAATTTTAGACATATTTATTTTTCTCTTTGTAAAGAGGCACAATGTAGTGTTTGAATTCATTAATTTTTTAACATACAGCCATATTTCATGATATAAAACACATTTTCATATGCAATCTTAATTACTATATGACTAATTAAAAGACAGCCATTTGATGAAAACATTCCTCATTTACTCTACATAAACTTCAAAAATGCTTTAAGCACATTTTATCTTGGTTTTGAAGTAAATGAACTACATGTTTCACATAACATTTGTCATGAATTTGGACTTGAGGTAGGAAGGAGGCATTCTAAGGAGTACACAAGACAGAAATATAAAGAGATAATTATTATAAAACAACCAGTGCACCAAGATAATATCAAAGCATCCTCAACACACACACACACACACACACAGACACACTAGCATTCCTCAAATATACAGAAGGTGGAATAAACTGAAACAGCATTCTTACTTCATTGACTGCATTTTACCATAAGAGCACAGTAGAAATAATATAAACTAAAAATTCTAACAGCAATCTATTCAATTAAGTTGCAAAACAATCAAGTCAGAAGAGGAAACTCACCCAGAAAATGTAGAAGTAAGCAAATATATATGAGTTTTTTTCTTCCTACACAGACATCAGCAAACCATTCCACAAACACTGGGGTAAGTGTTGAAGTTCTGATAAAGTGCAAGTTCAAAATGGCTGCTTGGTGATTGTGGTAGCCAAGCTTGGCAGTGCCAAAGGGGATCATGTTGCAGATGACTTCAAAGAAAGTGAACCTCTCACACAGCTCCATCAGGAGCAAGAGGATTCCAACTGGAATTTTCTTCATGGAGTACGATGAAGAGTAGTGACAACCCTGTCTTATGTTTTTCTCCTTCTCAGTTCTGTGATTGAAGGGCATTTTCTCCTCAGTTATTGTAAAGCCTACAGCAGACACGATTACCCTCCTTGAATACAACTTGTGTTAGTGGTTTCAACTCGGTGATATTTTTTACCCCTACCCCTCTAATGAAAAAGTACACAAGATCTTTGCTTGGAATTTCACGATTCCATGCTAAAGTTTCATAAGGTTTTTCACACATTAGTGTTGTTTGTTTTAATGATCCAGGAGCACAGGAAAGAAGGCGTGAGTATTTAGATGTTCATGGTAACGCAGTGCAGCCAAATCTGATTTGTTTGCCTAATTACTCAAAGGCTAAATTAGGCTCTTCCTCCAAAAGTGTATTGAATTATCTGAATCCAGTTGCATACATGTGGAAACTCATCTGCCACACACTGATAAAGGTTTAAATACTGAGGCAGAAGAAGCAGTTTTTCAGGAGAATTTGAGCACTAGATCAAGAAATAATTTGAGTCTAATAATTTCTGATACTTTAATTAAACAAGCCAGAACAGTACCAAGAGATAAAGCGTGAAAGGAAATCTGTTTTGAGGGGGCAGGATGCCTTATCATTATTACATTTCTTGTTATTTTTGGTTGGAATTCTGATAAGAAAGCTAATTAGGTAACAAAAGTGCTAGTACATTTAGGTAACAAGCAGAGTTTGCAAGAAAGTAATTTAAGTGCACTAATGAAAGGAGAAAATATTAAACAAAAGCCCTCTTCCTTTAAGTTGACCCCAAGCTCGTCGGCCAGCCTCTCGGAGGAAATCAGAATCAAAAGGCGCTATTTGACTCATTACTAGTCAGCAGCAGGGGTACAGCAACCATCCAGCACATGCTTTGGGGAATATTGGATCTGGTATCACCCTGACCCTCCAGCTGGGTGAATGGATGTTAGTATTCTATTTTGGAAAGCAGGAGGGCACCAATTAAGCTAAAAAAGCAGCAGTAAAAGAGAACACTTTAACATTCAGGGGTTTAGCTGCAAGGACATACAAAGACAAGGCAATGGAACTATTGGGTCAAAGTCATAATGATTCAACACATAGAGAGTGAGGAGAGGTATATTATTTTCCTGTTGGAGTCAGAAGCAAAAGACTGATAAGGGCTTTTGACTCTGATTCTTATCTTTTGACCTGAACCATTGGAGCAAAACACTTTGTTTTGACCCCTGCTAATAGTCTCATTGTAAAGGTAGCTATTTTCATCTGCTCAGCATCACTTCCCCCTCTTTGGTAACAATGCCCTATTTTTCCTTTGTGTAGAGTGATAATGCAATTTATTATCCAAACGTGGACATTTTTGTGAGTAAAAGTGATTCTACTTATAGCTACTCCTGAAAAATAGTTACAAATTGGGGCTGTCTAGGGCAAACCCCAACATGTGGTCATCCTACTTTTGGGGAATGAATTCCATCTATTACATGAGATCTGGGTGGGGCAATTAATCAGGGTATCTCTTTCCTTCTGGTCAAGCATATCATCAGTACATGGTCAAAGGCAGTCCTTTTACTTTATTTCCTCAGGAATTTGAATCATGAGCAGAGGACTCAAGACTGGTCGTGGTGGAGAATTCAGTGCCTCCTGGGTTCTTTTCCTCATGGAGGCAGATTAGTTTTTCCTTCTGTGAAGGATTTAATCTCCAGTAGACTTTGATTTGATCAAATTAACCATCTTTGGTTTCTGTGGCTTACAAAGAACCCCAAGTGATACTTTATGTTTGCCCCAGATGCAAGGGACAGTTTTTCTGCAGCCACTAGCTGATATGTTTATCCAGCATCTGACAAGGAACTCCTGGAATGTTATTTCACATTCAAAATTATGCTCCCCCTCCCAGGTCCTGATGGTGGTTATGTTTGAATTCCTTGGGTCCTCTGCATATCCTTGCCTAAGAACAAGACACAGGTGGTGGGAACCTGTGGTTTTGGGGGTGGTTGAATTAGGGAGACTAATAGCATTTGCTGAGTAGAGTTGAAGCAATAAAGAAAACAACTCCTTTCTTAGGATTTCTCAATACCAAGCTCAGAGTGAACTTAAAGAACAAATACCAAGTCCACTTGAGAACACTTGACAGGGAAAATTGAATGTCATCACCTTTATCAGCAAGCTCGAGACCTTGAGTGGGGACTAACACCTACTTTAGTTTTATGCAACCCTCCCCATGCCCAGGCCTTTTTTCTTTCCCTCTCCTGACCTCTCTGAATACAGTGCTATTTTTCCTCCATTATAGAAGCAATAGATACAATTTGGGAGCTATCTAAGATACAAAAGAGAAAAACAAACAGTGAAAGTTTTTGGAGCATTTATTTTGTTTTTCCCTCCATGATTAT
>VMDR010018741.1:0-18910 GCA_007922815.1 Macrotus californicus
TGGGGGAGGAGATGGGACAACTGTAATAGTATAATCAATAAAATATATTTAAAAAAATAAAATAAAATAAAAAAATAAATAAAAGGCAAAAAAAAAAAAAAAACAATGAATAGACTAATTACAACTCTGATCCCTTCGGGGCTTTGTTATTCCCTTTTCAGTGAGTGTTATCTTTTCGTCCTTGGAAGTAAAGAAACTGTATTTCTTTTAAAATGCTCTCAGACCCACTAGACCAACATTTGTCCTCGAATAGGGAAAACTTGCAGGATTTTAACATTTTGAAGGTCCTCCAGTCTGGGTCGGAGAACAGAAGCCAGCAATGACGATGAGGAAAGGAAGATGAGAAAAAAGGAAAAGAGACGCAGACAGGACAAAAAGCTGACTTGGGAGAGAAACCCACGTGGGGGAATGGAAGGTAGGGGAGAGATGGGGGAGGGCGGTGGAGAGGCCGAGAGTCACTGGCAGTAGAGAACATCACAACGTGTCTCTACTTCTAAAATTTTGTATTGGTAGATACTTATATGAATTATGTCCAAGAGATGTGAAATGAGAGGAGGAAGGGAAAGAGCAGAGGAAAGTGGCGGAGGGACAGCGTTGACACCCAAAGTAGGAAGAACTTAGTTGCTTCAGGGCTTCAGTTTACAAAGCACTTACTTTTTTCTCACAATACAATGATGGAGACAGAGGTTAGCAATATGAACTCGATTGTGTAGACAGGCAAACGGAGGTCCAGAGGCCATGATCAGTGATGTATCAGGTACCCAGCAAATGATGAAACCCTACCGTGGAGAGAAATGAAGACTGACCTAATGAGACCAAGCAAAGGCTATTCATTCAACTTGTTAAAACAAGGGAGTAGTGTTTTGGCAGACACTCCAAGACTGGCAGAAGGGAGTGGGAAGGGGGTGCTGTAGGTGTGACTGATTGGAGGCTGCTGGCATGGAGGAAGCTGTAGCTGGGCTCCAATGTGATCGGTTGGGGTGCATATCTGGCCTTCTCGGCTCGGTCCTAAACTGAAAGCAGGGAAGCTGTCCGTTATTAATCAAGTCCTGGCCTCTGGGACTGATCATTACAGGGGTTTTTGTTTGTTTTCCTGGATTTGACTAGAGATAATGCCTGACTTCCCACAAGTCTGACTTAGACAGCTTGTTGGCTCCCTGGCCTGGCTAATGTAGATAATGGATTGTTTTACTGGGTGGGTTGTTGCAGGTTGTGGGGCAGAGTTCTGTTTTATATATTGTCTGGCTGTTGCCTCTTTGCATAGTTAGTCTCTCCTTACTGAGTCTTTTTGATGTTAATTAAAGCAAAACCAGACCAAAGAAAAGTGTGCCCTCCACTTTGCTATTTTGCCCAAGCCTGTTCTGGAGAGTTCTGGAGCAGTTTGTCTCTGGGGTGCCCAGATCTGAGAGCCCCAGCTAGTTCCGCATTAGCATTTTAGTGGAAGTTAGTGTGGGAAATTATTTTTGGCCCCTTGAAGGCCAAGCCTGTGCCTAGACTGGAACGAGAGGAATGAACAACTTTTGCACTTATTTGCATGATGAAGGAAGACAGTCTCAGCTCAGGGGGAAACTTGTCTTCTAATTAGCTGCTTGAGCCTCAGGGTCTGAGTTTGCTATGCAAATGAGGGACTGCGAAGGCTGTGGGGTGACAAGCTGCCCCTCAAGCCATCCTGGATGGCAGACTCCTTTCGCTCACTCTTTTAGGTCCTCTCTCCCCTCCTGTCAACTGGGAGGGATTGCTGACGCAACAGGTAACACATAACTGGACCAATTTGAATCCTGAAACCTCCTCTTATGGAAATTCTTCACTTTCCAAATGTTAGGAAATAAAGAGACCCCGGAGCCACTGGCCAGGCTGCCTTAGGCTGTTGCTAGTGCGCAGTGGGAGGAGAGAGGAAGAGAAGGGAGCTTTTTGCAGAGGAGCTGGTGCTTTGGTCTGAAGCCAGCTCCCCTACCTTGTGGTGTTGGCAGTTGCTGATGTGAGATTTAAGGGAGGCACCAGTAACCTGACCCAGTGCCCCAAATGTCAGCAATTTGAATGGCCATTGGCCTCTTCTGACCTGGTGGTTCCTTTACTAATACCTCTGAGTTACGTTAGGGCACACATGTATGCTCTGCTGAAGGTCCAGAACAAAGATAGTGTCCTCCAAACAGGGTGGCCTCCTTCATGGTGGTGGACAAGCGACCAGTGGGACGTTTTTACATAGATGTGATTCAGAACTGAAGTTCAGGACCTGGAAGGAGTTTTCTCTAAAAGCCCCTGCACCTATGGCCAGTCTGAGCTCTGGGCTTACCACTGCCTTCTCCTTGCTCACACTAGCCTCCGTTCTGTCCTCAGATGTGCCAAGTTCTTCCATGCACGGGGCCTCCCAGCATGCCATTTCCTCTGCTTCCAGCACTTAATGGCTTCTTCCCTCGTCCGGATCCTACTCATTGTTCATGGGCTTAAATATCACTTCCCCGTGTCCACTCTGCCTCATTCTGGGTATGTTCCCGTTTTTCTCTTCTGGTGTGCTGTATTTTTCCTTTGAAATGCTTGTGGAGGGGATAAAATAGTTTTACTTAGACCCTCTCAGCATCCTTGGCTGGGTCTGAAAATTAATCTAACAAAGACAGAGAAAAATAGAAATTTATTTATGTTTTATGTGACACAGAAGCCTTCACAAAGAATTGAAGACCCAAAGAAATGGTTAAACCTGAGTGTGTTTATGCTAGGTTTGATGAAGAGTGGGGAGTCATGGAAAGGGGTGCTGGGACAAAGGTGAGCTGAGTGTAGTGAACTGGGGGAAATTTAACGAGGCCAGATTTCAGATTTTTCTCTGCCCCAGGAGATAGAATGAAGTAGATAGAACACTCCTCTTTTGAGGTATGGGGATGGCACCTCTCACATGAGGGTTTTGTGATCTGTTTCAGGCGAAAGTCAAAAAGTACTTTCTGCATTTGCCACCTTTTCAAATTTCTTCAGCTTGAAATATTCAATATGCCAAGGTGCCATGTTTTGGTGTATTGTGTCTTGAACCCTGTCACTTGTCACAATTCAAACTGCATACTTGTTTGTGTGACTATTTGTTAATGTCTGCCTTGCCCGCTGGACTGTAAGCTTCCTGGGGCAAGGACCCTGTCTGCCTCCACTGATGAATCGCATCCCAGTGCCTGGCATAGCACTGTGCCTGCAAAAGAGATACAAATACATTTTTGTTCAATGAAAGAAAAGCACAATAAAAATTTGGTGACTGCTCTCTTCTGCTAAATCTGGCTCCCATGCACTAATTTAACTGTTGAGGTTTCTCTTCTCTGTTCCAATGCACACTGCTGAGGCTCCTCCAAACTGGTATGTTCTCTGCCTGGAAGATAGTAGCCTGCATCTTTCTTTCCGAGACCTAATAGCTTGTTATTGGGGGAAAGCCCCAAAAGTCTAAATTCAGAATTGATCCTGAAGAACTGACATGCAGCCTCATTCAAATTTATAAGCGTTTTAATAAGAGAAACGTATACACACTGGCAAAGCAGCTGCTCCCAATGGTGGCTGGCTGGGAAAAATCCATACCCTGCCCAGGACAGGGTCTGTTTCTTAAAGAGGGTTAGTAGCAAGGGGTTAATAGCAAAACCAGATGGCAGGTAGTTGTGTGCACTTCCTGAGAAAACAATATGCCACCAAGTTAAAAGAAAAGCTAAAAGATAACCTCAGTCAGTTACTACAATCTATGCATTCATTAACCTCCTTCCTGGGGGCAGCTTTCGGGTTTTCAGGGTAGTCAGCAAAGCGTGAGGTTATAGAGAGTTATTAAACGGTCACAAAGCAATAGTCACAGAGAGTTTGGCGTTTCCCAGATGCCTCTGCTGCGGGAGCCATATTGCATCTCTAAAGTAAGTTTGATACTGCTGCCTGGCCAGACCCCAGAGTCAGGGAGGGATCACTGGAAAGGCCCAAGGCAGCACAGGTGAAGCCTTGCTGGTAGCGGGTGATGAAAGATTTCCCCACCCTCAGGCAAAGACACGCAGGAAGCCTTGCATGGAGTATGTGCAAGGCTAGAGGGTGACGGACAAAGGGAAGAGCTCTCCTACCCACTTCTGGTCCCTGGATGTGAGTGGAACCAGGGGACACAACAGCACATGTACTGTAAAGTTTATCTTTGCTGCAGAGGGAGGTGTTGCACTGGAGTGAGACCTGTCCGTCTAGTCTGGGAAAGGGATGGGATTGGCTGGGAGAGCAGAACCCTTCCAGAGTGCACAGAAGTTTGCACTGGGAGATTTTAAATGGAGGGAAGGCAGAGTCTCATCTCTCTTCCTCTGGGATCTGCAGTATGGATGTTTCGGTGGAGTGCCTGTGGACCTGGAAGCTGCGTGGCCAGGTGGCAGGCCTCAGGCCCCCAGCACAGGAAGTGGTGGCAACAGCTGGCAGCACTGGCCACAGGCACAAACTCCAGAAAGGAGCCTGAGGCCAGACAATGATGGGGAAAGAAGCTGAGCGGGTTGGATGATCATGCAGTGGCTGCCTGCGGTTTCCCAAAGGACAGTATTTTTAAATGGGAGAAGGAACTCCAGGAACAGCCTTGGCCTCATCTGTCAGAGGGTGGCAGGCTTTTTCTCTGGCTGTTTTGGAGGGGATGGGCTCTGAAGCAGAAGACTGCCATTCTTCTAAATTGTGCAGTTTTTAAATAAAAAGACTTCTTTCCTTGTCCACCAAACCTCTGCCACTGGAGTTTGCCTATGGGCAGTGATAGTCCGCAGAACCCCACTTTTTGTTCAGTAACAAGTTCCCTTACACTTGTGTTCCCCCAGTTCTGCTTAGATTCTTCCTGGCTCTTGCCTTTGACCCTCACCTAATCTTCTTTCCTTTATCCTGTCCTTTGTCTTCATTCTCTAGAGGCGTGGAGGATTTGAAGCACCCTCTACCCTCTCTTTTGTCATTTGAAAACCTGAGCTATGCACCCTATTATAAAGACTGAAAGACAGCGGCTCAACTCAGGCTTCACTCAGCCTGGGCTCTGAGCACGACAGTTTTCTGGGCATCACCTTAGGTGCAAAGTCAACAGAAGAAAAACGTGTCCCATCACTGTGAGCACAAGTCTTGTGGGGACTCTCTCTCAGGCTAATAGGTGTGCTGTTTGCTGGTTTTTTTTTGTTTTTGTTTTTGTTTTGTAGCAGCTACTGTTGGACTGCTGCTGCAAAGCTCCAGGGAGGGCCCATTCACATAGAATACCATGTTAGTGACTCCTCCTGGAATCCGAGATGCTTAGCGGTTGCTGTTGTGCATTCTTACTGAGGCACCATTCCAGCCTTGTGTATGGAAACAAAAAAATAAATTCAAATGTTGTTTCATGGCTTTTCAGATAACTGGGCTTTTAGGCCAAATAGGCAGTGACTTTACCCAGTGACAAGCATAAAACATCCCATAGGGAAGTCTTAATTTTCCAAGTCAGTAAATCTGAAAACCAGCAACCAGACCGAAATGGTTATGTCAGAAATAAAAGACTTGTAAATTTCCAGGTAGTCAATCTATAATTCTGTAAGGGTTTTAAGTCTCACATTTGTTTTTAGCACCTGAGGGTATAAGTTTCTTACTTCTTCCAGGCAAGGCACAAGATTTCAAGTTCATCTGGAATTTATATAATACAGAAAACTTGTGTGACTGACACTGGGCTAAGCAGGGTAAGAATGGTTATGGGGGAAGAAAAAGAGAGCGAGTTCTTCTGCTATGTTTTTGTTGTGAAATTTTCCACATGTGCACAGATAGAAAATCTAGCCAACTATTCTCAAAATGCTTAATGTATTAAATACATGGATGGTTAGTTAGGTGTTGTGATGGAAAGGGTTCAAGTGTATGAATAGGTCAACTTGCGATTCAGCCAAGTCCTTCCACTAGTGATAGATGATGGACAGGGACTATCAGTTGGGAGGCTCTTAGAATCATTCTGGACAAAGATTACAAGCATTAAACCAAGGAAGTGCCATACAGCAAAGTTTCCTGGCAGGCTGTGAGGACATGTGATAGGCACCTTTGGGTGACTACTTAATGGCCATTTCATTGTGCTTCTATTAACTGCCCCCTGCTGTAGCAGCAAAGACAGTTAATGCTCACATTTTCGTCTTCCCTTGCCGCTAGAGTGTCCATGAAACCTGGTTCTGTCCAGAGAGACAAGAGAAAGTCAGCTGGGGGATACCTAGGTAGGATGCTCATGAAAACTGCAGAGACACTGACTATGGGTCCTACTGACCCTGTGTTGCTTTTTTTTTTTTTTGAGAGAGAGAGAGAGAGAAGAAGGGAGTGAGTGAAGCCAAAATCATTCTTAACTGATACAGGATATAATATATTTGTCACTAGTTTAGGGAAACAATGTGCACTGATGAGAAAAAGTATAGATTTTTTTGGAATTAGACACATCTGGCACTAGGAACTTGATTGATCAAGGTAATAAACATCGTGGAACACGAATTTTCTCACTTGTTAAATGAGGTAATTGGACAAATGATGCTAAAATCATACCATAAAAATTAAAACATAGTTCCCTAATATGTTAAAAGTAAAAAAAGGAGGGTGGGGGAGAATACAAAGTATACCTTACTGTAGGGAGACCAAAGGAGGTATATATTTTCAATGCTCCACAGATTGGGTTTCATTGCCCTAGACATGGCCCAGCACTGTCTAATTTAAACGAGCAGATAAGGAATTTGCCCAGGGCATCTCTATTCCTGCCAGGAGCTTACCTTAGTGCATGAGACCCTCTGCAGCATTTCAGAGGGATTTTCTTCCTGCTTTAAAATATAATTAGCAGCTGCATCTTACTGTCACTGTTCGCTCTGAGGATCTGGTCTCTGTGGAGCCTCTGAAACATTTGAAGCTTTGGCTGGGTGGGTGCCATGGCAACAGTTATACTGTTAGCACCAGGGATGTGCTTGTTTTTCTAAGAGCCTGGCATTGGCCTTACCATTTTGGGGAAAAGAAGCTTTCTCTCTTCTGAATCCTGCCACAGAGCTCTCTATTTTCACTTTTAGCCAGTGGTTTTTCAACAACTAGACTTCCTCAAATTGGCTGTCCACACAAACTCTGGTTTTAGACTAGAACCTCCTGGGTTGGGACTCCCCTGGTTGAGATACTTATCAGGGTAGAAGACCTTGAATCTAGAAAGGGAAAGAAAAAAAAATCGATGATATGGTCCTTTCTTTACAAGGGGTTTTCTTGGGACAACATTGGCTGAATTCTCACCTGTGTTTTGGGGGAGACCAAATCAGCTCTGCCAGGCAATAAGCCCTCTAATTAAAATGCTGGATTCAGGGGGAATTTTAGGTGGGTAAGGGTGCTTGGAAATTCCAAAGTAGGTAGGCAACTTTTTTTCCCCAGAGAGGTTTTGTTGCTGTCTGACCACTGTGGTGTCTCACTGTGTTCAGCTCTGACTTCCATCAGCCTCATCTACTATCCCTTCCCTGACAGGGTAGGCTACCAGGGCTGGAAGAAGCAAGGAAGCTAATAAACCAGCACCAAGGCGCAGGCTCACATCTCTGGAGGACAACCAGAGTTCCTTGAGTTTTCTCTCTCACTGAAAAGGGGACTCTGGAAGGTATGCATTTTTTTCTTTCTGTGAAGTACTCAGTTATAAAAGTATTTTCAATTTAGAGAAATAACAGTCATGTCCTATTTGACTGTTAATGCTGCCTAGCACTATGGGTGAAAGAGTGGTGGGGGTAATCAGTTTAAGCCTAAACTGAGTATATTTCTGGGATTTAGAGAGCTTTCTGAGAAAATCTAGATTGCTGCAGGGTCAGGACTACCAGGAGCCTTTGCATGTGGAAATAAGAAACCTCCTGGAGAAGAATATCTCCTGAGAGACAAAGAGTCAGGACAAGCCATGCCCAACTGTATGGTCTTCCTCCCCAAACTGGCTTTGAGAGAGCAGCGGTGCCCGTATCTCATTTGTTCAGAGAGTGGGAACTGTGAGTGAAACACAAAATTGAATAGATTTTTGTGTTTTCACAACAAAGATCTCTGACAGAAGCAATATATTTATTTGCCTTACCGTGGTAGCACGTGGATTCTGTCCCCCTTGAGGAAGGACATAGAGGGTTAAATGGGCTCCAGCAGGCTCAGCAGCAGCCGCAGGTAGGAGAAGGAAAAGTAGCCCAAGAAGGGCAACTCTCTGGGCACAGAGACTGGAAACAGTCTTCAGACAGCACCTCAGTAGCTGTACAGGCACAGGGAATTAATCATGAGCAAATGTGAGGCTTCCCGTGAGAACTCCCACAAACATGGAAGGGCAATTTCAGTGGTGCAGGAGGTCTAGCCCCAGTGGGCCTGCACCAGAAAACCACAGTTCACTCAGTGGTCCTAGGTTGGCAAACCCTGGGACAAAGCATTGCATAGGTATAGAATTCTCACACCCCACGGTCAGTGCCATGATAGAAGGAATAGCAAGACAGAAGAGACACACTCAGATCAGACTGTGCGGGTTGAGGGAGGCTTCTGAGAACAGATGAATCTACACATTGGCCTGGAAAAGCAAGTAAAAGTGAGTTAAGTAAAAAGGGTCAGGAAAGGCATTCTGGGCAGAAGGAAGAAAGTGTATCAGGACAGAGAGACAAGAGACATGTGAGCGTGGACTATTAGTGGCTTGTGAAGGGTAGAGCATAGACTGCCTGTGGGAGAGCAGAGTGGTGGGAGGCGAGGTGGAGGAGGGAGTGGTCAAGTGACAAGTTGGGAAGGGTGTTGGATGTCATGTCGAGGAATTTGGGCTTAATCTTGAAGACTGAGGTAGAGAAGTTTTAGTTGAGGGAGTGGCATGATTAAATTTACTTTTCAGAGAACTGCTTCCAGCCCTCACATGTGGGCAAACCAGCTAGAGGTTCAAAGAGTCATTAGGAGGTTCTTCTAGAAAGTAAAGCAAAAATTCTGAGAGCCTGATGTAAGTAGTTGCAACACTACAGGTGTTTTTTCAGAGATGGTCAGGCGGTAAGGATGTAATACAGTTTCCACAAATGTGAAGGGCATCATGATATTCTGGAAACATAGAGACTTCCCTTGGGTTCAAACCTCAAGACATCTATTATTGACTGACCAAGTTTCCTTCAGTAAGATAGATACGCCGGCTGTCTGAGTCTAATTTTGCCCTTTTATAGATGGAGATAATGCTACCAACCTGAAGGTGCTGTCATGAGTGAATAAAACATGAGGTATGTAAAGAGTGTCTCACAAGTAAATTTAGATGCATGACTTCCTTTTCCCGTTCTTCTCATGGGACACATGTCAAAGCTTGCCATGCTGTACTTACCTAAGTTCAAATATTAATTATTATTTGTACACTAAGTTCCCTCCTCTTTTCAATATTGCTGTGGAGACATGACTCTCCTAAGAAGCTCAGGAAAGAGATTGAAGCAATACGCAGTTGTCCTATACCCTTGTGGTTTTCCTGTCCACATGAATACGAAGAGTTATGTCTTTCCAAAATGTGCTTTCTAAGGCCTTCTCACCAAAATTTTAAAGGTAAAAATATAAAAAAAAAATCTTTGAAACAAAAGGATGCATCTGAAAATTCTTGGAGATAGAGCATATTGGTTGACTTTTTGGATATTTTTAACCAGGTACATCAACTGAACACATTATATCAGCAGTCACATTTTATATTCAAAAACTTGATGAGGAACCTGAGATCCTGCTGGTAATGGAATAAGGAGCACTTTCAGAAGTCTGAAACTAAATTCTCATGAGAAATATTCTCTAAGTTCCTGATGGAGGGACATCAAAGAATAAAAACTACAGTTTGAGCTGTGAGAGCATCAGAACCTCCTGGGGGGCTCGTTAGAACGCAGACTGCTGGGGCCTGGACCTGGAGTTTCTGATGCAGTAGGTCTGAGGGGGGGGGCGGGGGGAGCTGGGATTTGCTTTTCTAACAAGTCCCCAGGTGATGCTTCTATTAGTCAGCTTGGGCTGTCCTCACAAAATACCTTAGACTGAGTGGCTTAAATATCAGAATTTATTTTCTCACAGTTCTTGAGTCTGGGAAGTCCTAGATCAAGGCGCTGACTGATTTAGTTGTCAGTGAGGACTATTTCTGGCTTGCCGGCAGCTGCCTTCTGGCTGTGTCCTCACTGGAGGAGAGGGAGAGAATACACCAGCATAGAATACAGAATACACTCTGGTATGTCTTATATGGGTGCCAGTCCCATCAGGGGCCCACCAGTGTGGCCTCATCTAACCTCTATTACTTCCCGAAGGCCTTGTCTTCAAATATCATCATATTAAAGGTTATGGTTTCTATGTATCCATTTTGGGAGGAACACACATTTTGTGCATAACATTCTGTCCCTGGCTCCCCCAAATTCATGCCCTTTTTGCATGCAAAGTACATTCATTCCATCTCAATAGCCCCCCAAGTTTTAACTCATTCTAGAATCAACTTTAAAGTCTGAGATCTAGAGTCTTATGTAAATATCATCTAAGTCAGGTGAGACTTGGGGTCTGATTTACCCTGAGTCAGAATTCTTCTCCAGCGGAGAGCCTGTGAAATCAGGCAGCTTTCACACTCCCTTGGGCAGTGCTGGGACGGACAGACGTTCTCATTCCAAAAGGGGGAAGTTGGAAGGAAAAAGGCAGGGTGGGTACCAAGAAAGTCCAAACCTTGGCAAGACAAATTCCATGAGATTTTAAGGGTTGAGGATAATCCTTTTTAGTTTGATGCTCTGCTCTCTAGTCCCCACAGGGTGGTAGGGTCACCCCATAGCTCAGCAGGGTGGATACCCCTGGGGGGCCACAGGGCAGCGCCTCTCTGAGGAGGAAACTGTCCTGAGCCTTGGGCCTGTGGTGAGAATGACAGCGGTAGCCTGGATGGCTTCACAGTCTTCTTCATGAACATTTTTCCTTTTCTTGAAAAGTAAAGCACATTTGCAGCTGGATATCTCTATTCCTATTGTTTAACAAAACCATAGAATCCTAGAAGTCTGAAAGTGTTCTTTTACTCTACCTCTTTTTTTTTTCTGTTTCCAGCTGGTAGTATTTCTGCTGGCATAATCCCACTTCTATTCCTGACTGCTGGGGAGATGACCGATTCAGTCCCTGAGTCCTACGATGATCTCTGTATCAAATGATGAAGAGCCACACCCCATTGTGTTCTTTTCAGAGCAAACTTTCTCAGCTTTTTTGCAATATAAATAGGCTGAGAATTTTCTCAAAATTGTCAAGTTCTGGTTCATTTTTGCTTCACAATACCTTCCTTAATTTATTTCTTCGCTTACGTTTTACTATAAATACTCAGGAGGAACCAAGCCACTCCTTCAACACTTTTCCCAGAAATCTCCTCAGCTAGATATCCAATTTCATCATTCACAAGTTCTACCTTCCACAAAAAACTAGAAGACAGTTCAGCCAAGCCAAGTTCCTTCCCACTTTATAACAAAGATTGCCTTTCCTCGACTTTCCAATCATATGACCCTCATTTCTGTCTGAGATCTCACCAGACTGGCCTTTGCTTTCCATATTTCTACCAACATTCTGTCAACATAAGAACATCCAAACCTATATGGAATTTTTATAAGTTTACTTGAACCAAACTGATAACATGCCTGGGAACATGATCTCAGATATTCCCAAGAAAGGCAGTTTTGCAGATCTTTTTATACCTTTGGAATTAAAGAAGGAAGATTGCATGAAGGGGGAGAAAGCCAAGGGATGGGGAATCTCTACAATCAGAATACAGGGTAGTTATCAACAGTGTGTTCTCCCCTGAGGGTGGTTATACTGGGGAGTGGTCTGAAAAATGAAGAATACTGTAGCATTTCAAAGGGGTGTTAGCCTCAGTGCACAAGAACAAGGCACAGGGCTTGCTTGAGGCAAAGATAAGCCTTTTTATAGGCCTGGGGCCTGACTACCCACCACAACCTGCCCAATTAGGAATTTATGGTCAGACCACCCTGTGAGGTTACTTTTGTTCAGATTTTTTTATAGAGCCCCCTTTCCGTCCACAATTCTGTTCATAGCAATTCAACAGATGAACTTTGGAAGGACACAAACATTTAGTCCGGAGACCACACTGAGAGTCATAGAACTTGGTAAGTCATCTGTTGCACGTTATCTTACAGACTTCCTAGTCTGTAACTAAAACAGTCTTAGGACTCTAAGAATATTATCAAAAAACCACGGGCTGCCCAAGCCTTCCAATCTGTGTAACTCGTAGGCTTGATCATGTTGAGTCCTGTTCTGTGTCCTTTGCTTTAAAGGGCCCCATTCTTTCCCTTCTCTGGCCTCACCTCTCCCCATGGGCAAGGAGTCCATGAATCTAAGTGATATGTCACCATGGACCCTGTGTCTCCCTTTCAGACCCAGGCCTCTGGGTTCCTGGAAGGCTGGAACTCCCTATCCAACAGGCCCTGAGCCCATTTCTTGAGTCTTTTCCCAGGATGGGGGTGATGGGAAGAGACAGGAGCAGGTCTGGACAAGGATGGGCATGGAATGCTGAGAATCCTGAGATTCCTGAGGATTTTACCCTTGAACCTGATCTTCCACATTATCATGAAAGTAATTTGTCAAGATAGAGAACAGGATACTTTTAAATCCCTTTCAGTATGATTAATAACTTTAAATATTTACACAGATGGTACATGGATTTTGTACTTCTGCCCTGAACTTCACAAATGTTATGACAGGCCTGCCTGAGCTAATAATAAAATAGTCAGGAAAGGTTACCCAAGGCAACCTTTCAACTTATGAAAGACTAATGTGTCTTTATATGCTCCATACCAATGCTACTCCGACTGTGGTCCCCAGACTAGCAGCATCTCCATCACTTGGGAGATTGTGAGAAATGCAAAATCTTCAAGCACCGCCCCAGATGTACCGAATCAGAGTCTGGGGATGCAGCTGAGGCTTGTGTGCTTCTCTGAGCCCTCCCGACGATTCTGGCATTTGCTAAAGTTTAAGAATCATTGTGCCAGACCACTGCTTCTCACTTATTAATGTGCATAAAAAAATCCCCTGGTGATGAAAGGGAGTGTCTGATTCTAGGTTGGGCACTGAGATTCTGCAGTTCTAACAGCCTCCCAGATGATGCTAATGCTACTGGTTTGTTGTCCTTATTTTAAGTAGCAAGGTTGTAGCTACAGTCAGGGTGTGGAGGAGACAGCCCATTTTCAGTGTTTTGAGTCTATCTTCTGAACTGACCTTGGCCAGTAAAATTTGTGGTGTAGACAGAGTATTTTGACCAGAAGTTGAAGAGGAAGCTGAGCTTCCTGCTACACTAGAGGGCGCATCCCCTGTCCCCTGTTTAAGAGAAGAGTCCTGGGCCTTGATTCTGGCAGCGTCAAGAGGAGCAGGTGAGACCTCAGAAAAGAAAAACCACGCAATGGTGCATCCAGGCTGGTGGGAGCTCTGCGGGTTCACAGAGATCCCAACCTGAAGGACTCATATCAACAAAGGATGTCATAAGGCTCAAAGGCCAGTTAGGGCCCTTGCTTCCCATTCCCCATGCCTCAGCCTGGGAGAACCTGGGGTGGACTAACATCAAGTTCTGTACTCCCTGAGGCTTGGGTGCAGTGGTGGTGATTCAGGTTCTGAAATTCCTGATAATCTGAGCTATAGAAAAATAAAGCATGAATATTTCCTGAATACCTAACTTTTTTGGATTGAGGTTAGTTCCCACTCTAAGTATGTATTAGTCTACTAGGGCTGCCGTAACAAAATATCACAGACTGGGCCGTTTAAACAGGAGGAATTTATTTCTCTCAGTTTTGAATGCTAGAGGTCCAAGGTCCAGGTGTCACAGGTGTGGTTTTTCATGAGGTCCCTCTCCTGGGCTTGCAGATGGCTGCCCCCTCACTGCGTCCTCACACAGTCCTGCCTCTGTGTTCACACATCCCTGGTGTCTCTTCCTTTTCCCATGTGGACACTAGGCATATTCAATTAGAACCTCACCCTCGTGACTTCACTTAATCTTATTTAACTCGTTAAAGTCCCTACCTCCAATCTCAGCCATATTCTCACATAGTGGGGTTATGACTTCAACATGAGTGTTGCGGCACACATTCAGCCCCGTTCAGTGGACCGTTGTCTGGTGTGCAGGAAGCCCAGAGCCAGGCTGGAGACCGAGTCTGGTCCTGGAATGGCTTAGCTGTTGGTGCAACCTCTTTTTGGAGCTTAAGTAGCTTGATTTGTTATTTGTTTTTGAACCAGATGCTCTCTCTACCCAGAGTGGGACCATGGCCTCCGTCTGCTTTCCATGTCCTGACACTCCCCCTGCTTCCTCCTGAAGCCCTCTCAGGTCCTCTGCCACCAGGCAGCCCACCCACAGGCTCGGTCAGCATCTTAGGTTTCACTTCAAAGCTTCACACTCCTTGTGTGTACACAGGATTTACCTCCCACTGCAGCTAAGTGTGTCTAAACTGGTGGTATCTACCTACCTGTCTAAAATCAACTTTCTAGGATCAGTTACCCAATTTTTGGTGGACTGATTATTGAAGTGTTTCTGATTAGGAGACAAGGCAGCTAGAGTTAGAAAAAGGAAAGAGGTCTCTTTAAGCCAGTATCTCTTCCTCTTTTCATACCTGTCCAAGCACTCTCACCCTTGAGAAGAGGCTAAACAGGCTTGTTTTGCTACCATTAAAGAGTGAGCCCTTTAAGGACCTTTCGCTTTGAAGAGAAAAAGGCTTAATAAAGTTTCCTGATAACAGAGTCTCCTAAGTGACACTTGAGAGGAGTGACTGTGTCCGGAGGAGTGCTCCGTATTTTCAGGGACACACTTTATCCCTGGTCATCATATTTAGGATCTTGAGGAAGTACTGAGAGCAACCACATGCACAAAGCGAGTGGGGAAGATGGGACAGCTGCGGAAGGACAGTTTTAGGGTAACTCCGGGAAACCGCGGCCTTGAGCTCTTTCCTGTGGGGGGGCTTCCAGTGTGACCCTCCCAGGAGCGCTGTCTTAGACTGCGGCATGGGTCTTGGCACTTGTTGGTGTTCTGGTCAGACACTCGGGGGACGTTTATGCTCATTTAATCATGGAAGTGTGGAAGTGTGAGAAAAAGAGACTATAGAATGTTCAAAATAACTGGGGCTGAAGAGCACGGTGTGTGAAAACATAAAGAGGGAGGCAGGAACAGTGTATTATACTAAGACATTTGTACTTTATTCTCCAAGGGTAATGTGATCTACCAAGGGTTTCTGCAGTGGATGGAAGGACGGGATCTGGGTTAGAAATTTCATTCTGACAGCTAGGGCACAACGGGTTGCAGTGGGAACTGTGCTTTCATTGGTCATAGGCAATTTCTGCTTAATTCTGAACTATGTGAGCCCCCAGTTCTTTTTCTTTTTGTTTGTTTTTAAGAGTGCTTGACTGAGGTCTGCTCTCCACATAAAACACTGCACATATTTAATGTATACATCTCGATGAGTTTGGGGATTAAGGACACACTCAGGAAGACATCGCCACTATCAAGGCCATAGACATATTTACCACCTTCCAGAGTTTCCTCACATCCCTTTGTGGTGGTTGTTGTCATTATTATCATTAATTTGTGGTAAGAACACGACCTAAGATCTCCCATTTTAGAACTTTTAAATATACAATCCAGTATATGAGCGCTCTGCTATGTAGCAGACCTCCAGAACTTACTTATCCGCCAGCAATGAAACTGTGCACCCTATTCCCATCATCTCTCTTTACCCCTGCCTCACCCCAGCCCCTGGCAATCACCATCCTATGCTCTGCTTCTCCGAGTGTGACTGTTTGAGATTCCCCGTGGAAGTGAGATCATACAGTTTTCATCTGTCTGCGTTTGGCTTATTTCACTTCACAGGAGGTCCTTTAGGCCCATGTTATCACAGAGGGCAAGATTTCTTTCTTTTTGAGGCTCAGCGATATTCCACTGTATGTGTATACCGCATCTTCTTTACTCATTCAACTGTCCATAAATATTTAGGTTGCTTTTACCTCTTGGCTATTGAGAATGCTGCTGCAATGGACACGGGAGTGCAGGCATCTCTTCGAGATACTGATGTCAATTCCTTTGGATAAAATCCCAGAAGTGGGATTGCTGGAGCATATGGTCGTTCTATTTTTAGTTATTTGAGGAATCTTTATATTGATTTCCATAATGCCTGCACCAATTTACAGTCTCACCAACAGTGTGCCAGGTTTCCATTTTCTCCACGTCCTTGACCACACTTTTTATCCTTTTTGTCTGTTTTCTTTTACTTCTCTTCTTTTTTAAAACAATAGCCATTCTGACATGTGTAAGGTGATATATCTCAATGTGGTTTTGATTTTTGTTTCCCTGATGATAAGTGATGTTAATCATTTTTCATACATCTCGTGGCTATTTGTATGTCTTCTCTGGAGAAATGTCTGTTCAAGTACTTTTTAATCAGGTTATTTGTGTTTTTGCCATTGAGTTGTAGGAGTTCCTTCTATATTTTGGACAGTAACACCTTGTAAGATATATAGGCTGCAAATACTTTCTCCTATGCTATAGGTTACTTTTTTATTTTGTTGATGGTTTCCTGTACTGCGTGGAAGGTTGTTAGTTTGCTGTGGTCCCACTTGTTGGTTTTTTGTTTTGGTGCCTGTGCTTTGGTGTCAAATCCAAAAAAAAAAATCATTATCAAGACCAGTGTCTAGGAGGTTATCCCCTGTTTTCTTCTAGGAGTTTTATAGTTTCAGATCTTAAGTTTAAGTCTTTAATTCATTTTGAGTTGATTTTTGTGTATGGTGTAAGATATGGGTCCAATTTCAATCTTTGCTTGTGGATATCCCGCATTCTTAGCAGCATTTATTGAAGAATATCCTTTCCCCATTTGTGTTCTTGGGATCCTGAAGAAGTTTAGTTGATTGTATATGGGTGGGTTTATTTCAGGGTTTGCTATTCTGTTTCATTGGTCTATATGTCTCTTTGTATATCAGAATTTTTTTAAAATATATTTTATTGATTATGCTATTACAGTTGTCCCATTTTCCCCCCTTTATCCCCCTCCACCCTTCACACCCCCTCCCACCCACATTCCCCGCCTTTAGTTCATGTCCATGGGTCATACATATAAGTTCTTTGGCTTCTATATTTCCTGTACTATTCTTACTTAACCTCTCCCTGTCTATTTTCTACCTACCATTCATGCTACCTATTCTCTGTGCCTTTCCCCCCTCTCTCCCCCTCCCACTCCCTGGCTGATAACCCTCCATGTAATCTCCATTTCTGTGATTCTGTTCCTGTTCTAGTTGTTTGCTTAGTTTGTTTTAGTTTTTGTTTTAGGTGTGGTTGTTAATAACTGTGAGTTTGTTGTCATTTTACTGCTCGTATTTTTTATCTTCTTTTTCTTAGATAAGTCCCTTTAACATTTCATATAATAAGGGCTTGGTGATGATGAACTCCTTGAACTTGACCTTGTCTGGGAAGCACTTTATCTTCCCTTCCATTCTAAATGATAGCTTTGCTGCATAGAGTCATCTTGGATGTAGGCCCTTGCCTTTCATGACTTGGAATACTTCTTGCCAGCTCCTTCTTGCCTGCAAGGTTTCTTTTGAGAAATCAGCCGACAGTCTTATGGGTACTCCCTTGAAGGTTACTGTCTCCTTTTCTCTTGCTGCTTTTAAGATTCTCCCCTTATCTTTAATCTTGGGTAATGTAATTATGATGTGCCTTGGTGTGTCGCTCCTTGGGTCCAAGTTCTTTGGGACTCTCTGAGCTTCCTGGACTCCCTGGAAGTCTATTTCCTTTGCCAGATTGGGGAAGTTCTCCTTCATTATTTGTTCAAATAAGTTTTCAGTTTTTTGTTCTTCTTCTTCTCCTTCTGGTTCCCCTATGACTTGGATGCTGAAATATTTAAAGATGTCCTAGAGGTTCCTAAGCCTCTCCTCATTTTTTTGAATCCTTGTTTCTTCATTCTGTCCTGGTTCAGTGTTTCTTTCTTCCATCTGGTCCACACCGTTGATTTGAGTCCTGGTTTCCTTCCATCACTGTTGGTTCCCTGTACATTTTCCTTTATTTCACTTAGCATAGCCTTCATTTTTTTCCTCTAATTTGATGCCATATTCAACCAATTCTGTGAGCTTCCTGATTAACAGTGCTTTGAACTCTGTATCTGATAGGTTGGCTATCTCTTTGTGGCTTAGTTGTATTTTTTCTGGAGCTTTGATCTATTCTTTCATTTGGGCCTTTTTTTTGTTTTGTTTTGTCTCAGCGTGCCCATTACATATCAGTGGCGGAGCCTTAGGTGTTTACCAGGGGAGGGCAACCATGTCGCTGCCTTGTGACGCTGTCTGTGGGGGAGGGGTCCAAGAGGGAACAATGCCGCTTGCTCTGCTCTCTGCTGGTTTTCAGTCATTTCTCCCGTTCCTCACAAGCAAATTGGGCCCTTCCGGTGCTGATTCCCGGGTGGGTGGGCTTGTGTATGTTCTGAACCCTGTGGGTCTCTCCAATGAGCTCTCCTGTGAGGCTGGGAGTTTCTCCCACTGCCGCTGCCTCCATCCCCACAGGTGTTTTCAGTCAGAGACTTTGAGGCTTTATTTCCCCCGAGCTGGAGCTCTGGGCTTCGGGGTGTGTCTCACTCCCCAGTTGTTCTTCCCAGTTTATTTCCATGGGAATGTGAGACACCCAGTCTGCAATCCGCTGCCTCACTGGGTCTGCCAGCCGCTGCCTTGCCTGCCCTGGTCCCCCAGCCACTGCCTTGCCGAGAATCCTCTCCACCCCTCCTATTGGTCTCGGTGAGTGTTTCTTCTTTAACTCCTTGGTCGTCAGACTTCCAGTTTGATTTTCTGTCAGTTCTGGTTGGTTTTTGTTTTACAGTTTGTTGTTGTCTTTCTTTTGGTTGTGCGAGGAGGCACAGTGTGTCTACCTATGTCTCCATCTTGGCCTGAAGTCTGTATATCAGTATTATACCATTTTGATTACTATAGCTCTATAATATAATTGAAATCAGGAAATATGATGCCTCCAGCTTTG
>VMDR010018742.1:0-18912 GCA_007922815.1 Macrotus californicus
TAAAGGGCAACAACATGCTGGCTATATAACAAAGCTATCAGAAGCGGAAAACACTTTCTTACCATTGTACAAATCTATGATCTATAGTTCTGCTTGCTGTAACTCAAAAACAAGAAAGCTGAAGTGGAACAAAAGATAACCAAAACAAAGAAGATATAGCAATTATTAATAATATCAGAATTCATTCTGGAAAGGCAAAAACTGAGAGGGTGCATAACAGATATTTATAGAGAACATGAAGAGCACACACAAATAAGGTAAATTCAGACTTGTTATCAAAACATGGAAGGCAAGCCTTAAACTCTTTAAGAGGTAAGGTTAACACAAATAAAAGAAGCACCATTATATTCAGGAAACAGTAAGATAATTTGCTAAGTTCAAAACAGGTTATAGAGCCCTGACCGGCACAGCTTAGTGGGTTGGGCACTGTCTCACAAACCGAAAGGTCACCAGTTTGATTCCCAGGCAGGGCACATGCCTAGGTTGTTGGCCCAGGTCCCCGGCTGGGGGTGTGCGAGAGGCAATTGATCAATGTTTCTCTTGCACATTGATGTCTCTCTTCCTGTTTCTTCCTGTCTTCCCCTCTCTCCAAAAAAGAAATGAACATAATCTTTAAAAACTAGGTTACAGACTGAAAACAGAAATAGCTCACCTCTTTTAGTTGGTCAGCACTCCCCCATGATGCAGAACGCTGATGCGACCTCTTTTCTGCTCCCTCTTCCACCCAACAGCTAGGTGTCTTTAGAGAAACAAAAACAAGAGAAAAATAAGGAATTTTGTCTTTATTCCTTATCCTCAAAGCAATGCAAATATACTTCAAAATTTCTGTGCAAACCAGTTAAGGAGCTACATTAAATACTAAGGTCCCTTCAATGCTAAGATTTTCATGACCTTGTGTAATGTTTAAAACATTTTATCATATTCTGAATTAGACATGATCAGTTGAAGATGTCTCTGAGTAAAGTTACTCAAAATATTTTTTCATATCAAAAAATTAATGAAATAATCAAATGTAATACAAAGCACTAAATCCCAAATGATTAGGACCATTTAGTAGCAATATTTAAAATTAGCTAAGTTAGGGAAAGTAAATTAGGGAAAGTATAATCCACAACTTAAAGATAGACAAATAGTAATGATTATCATAGTAAACATATATGGCTTTAAAAATTATTTTTATGCCCTGGCTGTTGTGGCTCAGTGGATTGAGTGCCGGCCTGTGGACCACAGGGTCGCCAGTTCGATTTCCAGTCCGGCCATGTGCCCACATTGTGGGCCAGATCCCCAGTTGGGGGCACGTGAGGGGCAACCACACACTGATGTTTCTCTCCCTTTCTTTCTCCTTCCCTTCTCCTCTCTCTAAAAATAAATAAAATCTTTAAATAATTATTTTTATTACACAATGAAAAAAATCATTGCTTATGTTGAGGCTGTACCTATGGCTCCACATAATCTATAGCTTCTTGTGGAAAAGTCATCAGTTCCACTTTACACAATTCAAAATGCTTGTGGACGTTTAAGTAGTGACCACCTCCTAAAAGTAATGAAACCAGAAACAACTGAATGCTAATGAAATAAAAATACACATAAACTCCTTAACAATTCAAATACTAAAGTGAAGCTCCTTAGTCACAACTGAAAGAGTAAAATATTTTACTCAATGGCAGGTGTAAGAATAAAAGGCATCAATATATTAAATAAGCTGCATGCAAAGAATTATTTAGTTGATAAAATTTCCTAAGTTCAGTTCTAAATAAGACAAGCTATTCTGAAAATAACAAAGTTCCCAGGTAGTCCTATCTTTAATAATTTATTCTAAAATAATTCAATTATAAATTTCTTTTAGCCATACTTTTGACAATTTGTATGCCTTAGTACTTTTAAATTTCTGACAAGTGTAAACATTACTCTTGTCAAAAATCAAATGATTAAGAATCACAATGTTTAAAACTCAAAGTGCATTCACAGAAAATGAGTCAACTTCCTGGCATGTCCAAAATTATTGAATAACGACACTAATTATTTTCATTTTGTACAGCTCTAACATTTTCAAAGGACACTTATATACGCCGTACCACCAATTTAGAGAGAAATCGGTATCACAAGTTTTGCAAATGCCTTAACACCGCTAAGCATGCCCATGGCAAATGGAGCTAAATCTGAGGTCTGTTATCTCACAGGATATGTCCTTTCTTCATATTATCATTTTTTCTAAATCGAATATGAAAACCTGTGTGATCATTTCAGAATGCAGTATTAGTGATACGAAAGAAATAAAAACTATAAAAAATATTAATGACCCGGAAGCTGGCTCATGAAGTAGTTTTTTTAAAGTGCAGACCACTGAGAGAACGCTCTCAGTTATGTGGCTACAGACTTACACACACATAAACCATGTAGGTGTGTGCATCACAGTCTCAACTTTTTAAAAAATACTCCCCACAGAGTAACTTAATTATAATCACATCAATCTAAAATAGCACAAAAGGGCTCTGTAGGTCTACACATAGAGTCCACAGACTGCACTGTCCAATACAACAGCTGGTAGGCACATGCAATGACTTCAACGTAAGTTAATGAAAATGTAACTAAAAATGAGGTTCCTTAGTCGCGCTAGCACATTTTAAATGCTCCATAACCACGCGTGGCTAGTAGCTACTGGCTGCCACCTCGGACAGCACAGATATGGGACATTACCATCACTGCAGAAAGTTCTCTTGAGAGCAGTGTTCTTCACATTTAATCACTGACTTTTAACAAGTTATTTCAGTCAAAGCAAAACCAAAAGACAGCTACTTTGGTTTATGAAATCTATTTAAAGCTCATACTTGTCAAGTCGCAGAAGATGAAATCATTTGTATCCAATTTGTTAAATCTGAGTATTTGAAAAATGTCTTATCATTTAAATTAGGAAAAACACCACCATAGCAGCAAAAGTTCTTTCCTTTCAAATCAGCAAGTGGTATTCTCCAACTAGCCTGTTATTCTGCCCATGACCCTAGACTAGAATTTTATGAACTATACTACTTATAACAGTGCTCATGGATCTAGGTAAGAATATATGACAAAAGGGTTCCATGATAAATTTGGGAAATAATGTATACTACACCTTCCTCTAATCAACGCACAGTGCAATTAGCAGTTCAACACACACACACACACACACACACACACACGTACTTTTTTAAAAACCTCCTCTACTTTCTTTCTCTTACTTATATGACCCCAGAACACTTATTTTGGAAGTACACTTATTAATATCCTCCACTGACAGCTTGGGAAACAATATTGTCCTGAATTAACTTGTACTGCGTATAACAGCTTGCTCTTCAACCCCCATACTTTAGGAGACTCTTCTTTTCTAGCTGCCTCCACTTAGACAACCAGAGAAGAGAAGATAAACCTTGTGTACATTTGGGCAATGCAGGCACACCAAAGCCTAGCTCTAAGACTGCTGGTAAAATGGTGGTTAATTTTTAAAAATCCCCTCTACGTAAAAAGGACATCTATATGTGGAAGAGACCATTTTTCACTTTCACCTCTCAGAACCACCCCAAGTCCAGCCTATGAAGCCTTCTTGCCGGCCCGCAGGTTAATCCTCCTACCTCTGGTTTCCTGTGTGAGGACCACTCCTTCTCTGAATGAAACACCCGGAAAACAGTAGTATTGCACAGGACTGCACACTTGTTTTTCAGATTATTTTTTAAGAGCAGTTTTAAGTTCACAGCAAAACTGAGAGGGTGTTGCAGAGATTTCCCATGAACCCCTGTCCCCACACACACCCAGTCACCCTCCACCAGAGTGGTACATGTGTTATAACTGCTAAACTTACACTGGTGCATCATTATCACCCCCAGGCCGACAGTTTACATCAGGGCTCACTCTTGGTGTTGTACTGAATATATTCTATAGGTTTGGTTTGGATAAGTGTAGAATGTCATGTACCCATCATTCAGTATCATCCAGAGTATTTCCACTGCCCTAAAAATCCTCTGTGTTCTGCCTATGCATTTCTCCCCATTCCCCAACCCCTGGCAACCACTGACTGTTTTTACTGTCTCTATAGTTGTGCCTTTTCCAGAATGTCATATAGTTGGAATCATATAATTGGCTGCCTTTTCAGAGTGCCTTCTTTTACTTAATAATATACGTTTAAACTTCTTCCATGTCTTTTCATGGATTAATAGTTCATTTCCTTATAATGCTGAATAATCTACTATTGTCTGGATGTACCACAGTTTCTTCATCCAATCACTTCTTGAATCTTGAATAGATAATAACAAACCCTTTGTTACATATAAATATACCGTTTGACTAATAAAAATGTTTTAACTTTTAAAAAACTTTTAATTTAAAAGGTAATTTTGAAAAGTCTATCCTGATGAAGTTTTAAAAAGGAGCACAAAAACATTACGATTCTAATATCACTTTCCTTTGTTTTTCTAGTAACTGTATGTAAATACAAATAGTCTTATAACCAGATATAAATACCATCTTCACTTAAAAACGAAGAGTATAGAAAGAGTTCAGCTGAAAAAAGCACGAGGAATTCAGTGAGAGCAGCAGTTACTCAAACTTCTATCACACTCCAGTGATGTACCAAGTTATGTGCTCATTATATTAGACCAGTTTCACCCAGTGATCCCTGGATGAGCACTACTGGCCTCATCTGGGAACATGTCAGAAATGCAAATTCTCAGGTTCAATCCAAGAATTATTAAATTGGAATTTCTTAAATGAAGTCCAGCAACCTGTGTTTTAACAAGCTCGACAGATGATTCTCGTGCAAGCTAAGGTTTGAAAAGCACTATTAGATTAGGAAATAAAAGTGAGTAAGAAATAGATTCTGCAGCACTCAAGGTGACATGCTGACCATCTATAACATCACTCATTTTTCTTTTCTTGTCGGCTAATGTTATAAAACAGTGTAATATCAATTTGCATATAATGGCATCTTTAGAAATTAACATAAGCTAACATAAATATTGTTTGGAGACACGCAGAAAGTTAAATTGGTAGGGAGAGATTTTTCTTTTCTGAGGAATATTAACTGGCAGTCCTTAGGAAAGACTAACATGCCTGAGTATTTAAATAAAATGTGTAAAATCCATGTGTACTGAGCCCTCCAAGGGTTCCACACAACTGAACGAAGGTCTGTGAAGTAATGATTTGTGACACTCTGCATTATTAACCAGGGAACACCTGGAGAAGCTGTATTTCTGTTCCTAGATCTCAAAAGGAAGGGAAAGAAAGGGTGTTGGTGGTAAATCTCAGAATTGCAATTTTTTGGAACAGGGAATAGCACAGAAATCAACTATTACATCTGTGCTAGACATGATAAAATGAAATAATTTGCCTTACTCTGTAACAAATGCTAATTTGAGAAAAAGCAATCATAAATGTGCCAACAACCTTAAACATATTCATAGTAATTCTGTTTTCAAGAATCAACCTGAGATGTACAGCAAAAGAAGCAATGAAATAAATTAAATGTCTACCAACAGAAAAATTACAATTGTGGCACGTTCTTGTAACAATACTAACATCCTACTTTACTAAGCAAATACGTACAAAGAGAAAATATAAGTAGTGCTGGGAATTCTAAATAATTCTATAGTATGTCTATAATTTTTCAATTGAATGAGAAAAGCAATCAGAAAAAAAGACTTAATTATCATGTTTAGGAAAATTTACTGGCATGAAAAAAATACGGCGGCTTAAGTAAGAAGGTCACAAAACACTACCTATAGTATCTACCTAAGTTGTTTTTAAAATGGTTTTTAATGTTTTTAAACATAAATGATCAAAATATAAAAGGATATACATCAAAGTGATAAGATGGCTGTCTGGTTCTTAGAAACATAAGCAACTAAACTTTTATGCCATGAAAAGGTTATACTCGGGGAAAATATTAATCACGACAAGGAGCATTCCAGAAAAATAAACAATATCAACCATAAGGAAGATAAAATGCACATAACATCTTTAACATCTATAATATTATCAAGATATATAAGGCAATGACCGCTGGAAACAGACAACAAAACATTTTAACCCACAACTGCCAGGTAATGATTGGAACAAATGGACCTTTCAAAAGGGGGCTGTATGAAAAAAAAAAAACTGAAGAAGATACAAATAAGCACATACTGTGCTCACAGATAGGAAGAATTAATATCATTAAAATGTCTATACTACCCAAGGCAATTTATACATTCAGTGTAATTCCTATCAAGATTCAAATGACATATTTCACAGAACTAGAACAAATATTTCAAAAATGTATATGGAACCACAAAGGGCTCCGCATAGCAACGGTGATCTTGACAAAGAAAAAAGAAGTTGGAGGAATCATGCTACCTAATATCAAACTATACCATGAGACCATAGTAATCAAAACAGCATGGTACTGGCATAAAAAGAGATACATAGATGAATGGAACAAAATAGCCCAGAAATAAATCCACACCCTGATAGTCAATTCATACTGAACAGAAGAAGCAAGCACATACATATACAATAGGCCAAAGATAGTTTATTCAATAAATGGTATTGGGAAAGTTGGACAGATATGTGCAGAAAAATTAAACTAAGCCATTTCTTTACATCACATACAAGAATAAATTCAAAATGGGTTGGAGACTTAAATGTTAGACCCTAAACCATAAAAATCCTAGAAGAAAACAAAAGGCAGCAAAATCTCAGACAAAGCTGAGATTTTTATCAGATATATCTCTCCAGGCAAAAGAAACCAAAGAAAAAATAAACAAATTACATAAAACTGAAAAGTTTTTGCACAGCAAAAGAAAGTATCAACAAAAGAGAAAGGCAACTCACAGAGTGGGAGACCATATTTGCCAATACATCTGATAAGGGGTTAATATCCAAAATTTATAAAGAATTTGCAAAACTCAATACAAAAAACAAACAACCCAATTAAAAAATGTGCATAGGGCCTGAATAGACACTTCTCCAAAGAGGACAGAAAGATGGCCAGGAGACATATGAAAAGATGCTCAATGTCACTAATCATCAGAGAAATGCAAATTAAAACCAAATGAGATGTCATTTCACACTCATCAGAATGGCTATCATCAGTAAATCAACAAACAAGTGCTGGTGAGGATGGGAGAAAAGGGAACCCTTCTGCACCACTGGTGGGAATGCAGACTGGTGTAGCCATTGTGGAATGCATTATAGAGATGCCTCAAAAAATTAAAAATTGCCTTTTGACCCAGCAATCCCACTTGTGGGAATATATCTGGAGGAACCCAAAACATTAATTTGAAAGAACATATGTTCATTGCAGCATTATTTACAATGGCCAAGATATGAAAGCAGCCCAAGTTTGCATTAGTAGATGAGTGGATAAAAAACTATGGAACATTTACACAATGGAATACTACTCAGCTGTAAAAAAAGAAGAACATTTCAACCTATGTGACAGTATGGATGGACCTGGAGAACATTATGCAAAGTGAAATAAGCCAGTCAGAGAAAGACAAATACCATGATTTCACTCATATGTGGAATCGAATGAACAAACTGAACTAACAAGCAAAATAGACACAGACTCATAGATAGAGAGCAGAATGGCAGCTAAGCAGGGGAGGGTGGGGGGTGGAGGGATTGAGCAAAAAAGAAAAAGGACTCATGGACGTGGACAACAAGGTGGTGAATCTGTGTGGGGAGAGGGGTGTATAAGGGGACTAAATGGTAATGAGGAAATAAAAAAGTCAAAGAGTGTATCCAGAAGTATCATTGATACATGTCTGAACCTAGAGAGCTGTACATTTGCCAGAATATTACCCAGCCAGGCTTATTTCTAGCAAAATATAGATATGTGAAGGAAAAAATAAAAATAAATAAAAGAAACTGAATAATATAAGATCGAATTAATATATAATTAATTCTATATCTAAAATAAAAGATTGCGCTTTATTTTCAAGTACAGAACATAAAAAGTCAAATATTAGTCCACAAAATATTTCAGTGAAGTTTCCAAAAACCTATAATTCTATATTCTAATTATAATACCATAAAAGTAGAAATTTTGTCCTAGGAAAAGAAACTTTAAGCACATAGAAATTAAAAACAAAACAAAAACTTCTCATATGCTAAACTGGAATAAAAACTAAAGTTGCGTAATATCTTAAAAACATAAATAATGGAAACATTATACAATAGCCAAAGCTGAGCTCAGAGGATAAGTCTTGGAATATATGACTAAATAAGAAATATCACAAATACAAAAATTAAGCATTCATCTCCAGAATCTAGAAAAAGAACACTACCGACTCCAGGAAGGCAGAAGAAAGGCAATGATAGAACAAAGTCATAGGGCAATGAACTAGAAAACAAAAACAGAAAAACCAATCCAATACCTTAAAAAGATTAAAATACTATATAACTTAATAGTTCCTGAAGGGTTTTCAGGAGCATGTATGTACAAAGGACACTTGGACAAAACCAAAGAGGGGTGGGAGGGCTGGGGGGGCGTAAAATGGAGACAACTGTACTTGAACTACAATTTAAAAAAAAAATAAAGAGCTAAGAATACAAAAAATAAATGAAATAACTTAAAACACAAATGCACAATATTAAAAATGAGAAAAACTACAGATACACAAGAAGTTAAAAGAAATTATGTGGGAGTACTTTGTGAAACTCTCTACAAGTACATGTCAGACTCTGGATGCAATGAATTATATCCTAGCAAATAAACGAACAATTCCAACTACATAAATAGAAAATAAAAGAGATTGAGAGCCACTGGAAGAAGCTGGGATTTACTAAATAGCTACAATCCCAAAACATACAAGTCTACTCGACTTCCTAAGTAAAATCCTTTTAGACCCAAGTAACAGGCCGCTGAGGTAATTTTTGCACCGTGCCTATGCAGAGAGGAAGGAAATCTTGCAAAATCGCTTTATGAAGCAAGTATAACACCAATCTAAGGATTGCATTAGAAAAAAGAAGAAACTTCAGACCTCATTTCTGAATATTGAAACAAATAAATGTCAATACTTCATTTTACTAACTTTAAATTTCATATTATAAAAAGAACTCCACAAACCAGTCATTTACTCTGTAATTGTCATCATAACCAACTACTAAGTGATCTATTAAATTCACCATGTTAGAGGTTATGAGTCAAAAAAATACTCATTTCAATGATGAAATGACATTTGGCCTGTAAAGAACTACACCTGATTTTAAAAATCAAACAAAAGTGATTACTAAAATGTGTTTGTCAGAGTGAATACACTGGCTTTCTTTTTTAATTGAGGTAAACTGAAATACATTATGTCGATTACAGGTATACAAGATGACTTGATATTATATAGACTATGAAATGATCACCAAAATAAGCCTAGTTAATATCTATCACCATACATAATTATAGAACTCTGTGAGACGGAAACTGAAGGTTTACCTTTAGTAACTTTCAAACACGCGACATAGTATGATTACATGGTTGCCACGCTGTACATTACATATCCCTAGACTTACATATGTCCTAACTGAAAGCCTGTGCCTTTTGACACCTTTCACCCATCCCTTAGTCCCCATCTCTGGCAACCACCCATCGGTTCTCTGTATGTGTGACCTTGATATTTGTGTGTGTGTGTGTGTGTTGTTTTGTTTTGTATTACACGTACAAGTGAGACCGTATGGTAGTTGACTTTCTCTGTCTGAATTATTTCACTTAGCATCATGCCCTCAAGGTCCACCCATGGTTTTGCAAATGGCAAGATTTTATTTTTTTTATGAATGAGTAATATTCCACTGTGTGATATATGGCATTTTCTTTATTCAGTCATTTGTCAGTGGACACTTAAGGTTATTTCCACATCTTGGCTATTGCAAACAATGCTGCAATAAACATGGGGGTGCACATATCTTTTTGTGTTTTCATTTTCATCAGATAAATGCCCAGAAGTAGAATTGCTAGATTATATCATAGTCCTTTTTAAATTTTTTGAGGAACTTCCATACTGTTTTCCACAGTGGCTGTAGAAATTTTCATTCCCAACAGTACACTAGGGGTTCCCTTTCCTCCACATCCTCACTAAAACTTACTTCTTGTCTTTTTGATAATAGCTATCCTAATAGGTATAAGGTAATACCTCATATCCAATTAGATGCCTTTTACTTATTTTTCTTGTCTCACTGCTCTGGCTAAGACTTCCAATACTATGTTGAGCAAAAGCGTCAAGAGCAGGCATTCTTGTGTCATCCCTGATCTTAAAGGAGAAACTGTCAGCTTTTCACCGTCAAGTACGATGTTGGCTGTAGGTTTGTAATATATGGCCCTTATTATGTTGAGATGTGTTCCCTCCATATCTTGTTTTTTGAGAGTTTCTATCATAAGTAGATGTTAAATTCAGTCAAATGCTTTTGTGGCATCTATTGAAATGATTATATAATTTTTATCCTTCATTTTGTTAATGTGGTGTACCAAGTTGATTTATTTGTGGATGTTGAACCAACTTTGCATCTCAGGAATAAATCCCATTTGATCATGGTGTATGATCCTTTCAATGTCCTGTTGAATTTGGTTTGCTAATATTTTGTGAATGATTTTTGCATCTATGTGCATGAGAGATATTGGCCGGTAATTTTCTTTTCTTGGGGTGTCCTTGTCTGGTTTTGGTGCACCAGCTCTTTAAAACTGCTTTCCAAAGCAAGTCTCATGACCACACTTAACTTCAAACGGGCAAAGAAGTATAACCCTACCATGTACTAAGGAGAAAGAATGCAAATATTTAACAGCCTTCATCAGCTCTATACCTGAAAATCAGAGGAAACACCTTTGATTAATACACTAATCTTTATTATTTGTCTACTTTAAAAAGAATATATGTTACTTTCTCATTTAACGTCAGTTTATAAAAAAGGAAACTGAAGTTTGGGCCACAAAGCAGTTGATTCAGTGGGCCACGAGTTTTTTAAAATTATTTTTTATCAATTATGCTATTACCATTGTCCCGTTTTTTCCCCCTTTGCCCCCCCTCACCCAGCACATCCCACCCCCACCTCAGGCAATCCCCCCACCAGTGTTCACGTCCATAGGTCATGCGTGTACGTTCTGTGGCTGCTCCACTTCCTGTGCTATACTTTCCATCCCCATGGCTATTCTGTGACTACCTGTTTGTACTTCTTCACCCTTCACTTCTTCCTTCAACCATTCCCCCACACCCACCTCCTGTCTGGCCACCATCAAACCATTCTCCACATCCATGATCTGTCTCTGTTCTTCTTGTTTGCTTAGTTTGTTTTTAGATTCAGTTGTTGACAGATATGTATTTATTGCCATTTCATTGTTCATAGTTTTGATCTTTTTTTAAAAAAAAGTAAGTCCCTTTAACATTTCATATAATAATGGTTTGGTGATAGTGTACTCCTTTAGTTTTTTCTTGTCTGGGAAGCACTTTATCTGTCCGATTCCAAATGACAGCTTTGCTGGGTAGAGTAATCTTGGTTGTAGGCCCTTGCCTTTCATGACTTTGAATATTTCTTGCCAATCCCTTCTAGCCTGTGGAGTTTCTTTTGAGAAATCAGCTGACAGTCTTATGGGGATGCCCCTGTAGGTAACTAACTGCTATTCTCTTGCTGCATTTAAGATTGTCTGTTTATCTTTAACCTTTGGCATTCAATTATGTTGTGCCTTGAAGTGGGCCTCTTTGCATCCATCTTATTTGGGACTCTCTGCGCTTCCTGGACTTGCATGTCTATTTCCTTCAGCAAATTAGGGAAGGTTTCTTTCATTATTTTTTCAAATAGGTTTATAATTTCTTGCTCTTTCCCTTCTCCTTCTGGTACTCCTACAATGCGAATGTTGGAATGCTTCCACAGGCTGCTTACCCTATTTCCGTTTTTAGATTTTTTTTCCTTCTTGTTGATCTGATTGGTTGTTTTTTGCTTCCTTATGTTCCAAATCACTGATTTGATTATCAGCTTTATCCACTCTATTGTTGTTTCCTATAAATTGTTATTTATTTCAATTAGTGTATCCTTCATTTCTGACTGGATCATTTTTATGCTGTTGAGATTCTCAGTAAGCTCCCTGAGCATCCCACTAACCAGTGTTTGAACTCTGCATCTGATAGATTGCTTATCTCCCTTTTGTTTAGTTCTTTTTCTGGAGTTTTGATCTATTCTTTCATTTAGTCCCTGTTTCTTTGTCTCCTCATTTTGGAAGTCTCCTCATTTTGGCAGTCTCCTCATGCATTGTTTCTCTGTATTAGGTAGAGCTGCTATGACTCTCTGTCTTGGTAGCATGGCCTCTTGTAGTAGGTGTCCTGTAGTAGGTGAACTTACTATAGGGTCCCATGGCACAGCCTCCCCTATCTCCCAAGCTGGGTACTCAAGATGCACCCTCCATGTGGGCTGAGTACACCCTCCTCTTGTAGTTGAGCCTTGATTGCTGTTGGCAGGTCAGTGGTAGGGATTTACCCAAGCCAGTCAGCTTCAAGGACTGGCTATGACCACCAACCTCCACCCATGGAGGATCAGGACGGTGATGCTCTGACATGCTCTGTAGTTGTCCACAGGGTGTGCAGGCTCTGGGATATCCTGGCTGGTGCCAGTCCCCACCTGTGTTCGGCCAAGGGCCACCCTGCATGAGCTATAAAGCAGTCTGAGATGTCTGCTACTTGTGCTGGGCTTGAAGATTCCCAGCTGAAAACACACTGTGAATCTAGACTAGCTACTGCTAGTCCTGGGCCTGGATCTACTTAGCAAGAGATAGACGGCTGTGGGCTCACTGGGCCACTTTTGCTTGTTTGATAGGATCTAGGGAGTTGTAAAGCCTATGACAATACCAGCCATTCATATAGAAAAGTCACAGTTAACAGTTTGGGTGGGCTTGTAAGTTGGGTGGGATAAAGTCTCAGGGAATCTCCAGGGCGGGATGAACAGTGTTAGCCAGGTTGATGGAGTCTCAGATATGGCACTGGTCTGCTGGCTCTGTGAGAGGAGGACTCAGAAAGGGACAGTGGCCTCTGCCCACCTTTCTGTGTGAGAGAAAATTGTCCCACAGCTCTTGCCTTAATGCCAGACACTTCAGTTCCTCCCCACATGCCACTGGTACCTTTCCAACTGCTACCCCGGTGCTGGAGCTCAGAGGGAGTAAATCTGAGTAAGTCTGTGTGTGGGTTCTTTAAGGGGAACTGCTTGGAACTCCAGAAGTTTCTTCCATCAACTCAATCCCTATTGGTTTTTGCAGCCAGAAGTGGGACTTATCTTCCTGGCACTGGAACTCTGGGCTGGGGTAACTGGTGTGGGGCTAGGACCCTTCACTCCTGAGATATCCTTCCCAGATTTTTACTCACCACATGTGGATGTGGGACCAGCCTGTTCCACATCTTTGCCCCTCTTACCAGTCTGGGTGGATGTGGTTTAATTTCGTAGTTGTCAGACTTCCATTCAACTCAATTTCTGATGGTTCTGAGTGATGGCTGTTCTATATTTTAGTTGTAATTTTGATGTGGTTGTGCAATGAGGCAAGCCCTGTTTACCTATGCCGCCATTTTGACCAGATGTCTCGGCCATTACGTCCCTCCCTACCATTTTATTTTAAAAAAATCAAACACAGAATAGCTGAAAAAACTGCTTATATTTTATAGTCAGCTTTTTGCTATATTTGCTTTATCACCTATCTAGCCATCTATCCATTATTGAGCTTACTTTTATTCATTTTAAAGTTACTAGGTTAGGCAAAAAGTCCGTTTGGTTGTTTTCCATAAAGAAGAAGACACATTTTTCATTTTCACCAATAACTATTGATTTGGATATTTTGAATATGTCAGTTATCTTCTGCATGGTATAACATTGATTATTCTCAATTAATGTCTTGATTTGATTGCTATCAACTTTGACAGGTATACCCAGCCAAGGAGCATAGTCCAGTGAGAATCTCCAACATGAAACTTTTGATACGTTCCATTGGTCACAGCACCTTTTCCATATACTGCACATATCAGTATTTTGCCTTTCAGTTGCATTTTTACCTTTCTTGAAGTAATAAAGCACGATATACCAAAAACGTCACATATTTTCTTCCATTTTCAGTATTAAAATAGCTATACAGAAATTCATCAATTTTGATAAGTTGTTTTTTAAATGCATGCTGATATGACAGCTGTCATAGTACAATCTAACAACTGTTTCAAATGAAGTTAAAGACAACTAAGCACTACTAGAGCCATCTTACAGGAAAAAATGAACCTTTGGTCAATCCAATAGTTGCAGACAGCAACATACTCCACCCCGAACTATCAGAATGCAATGTTTATGTTCTATATTTTTAAAGTTATATAATAAAATGCACAAGTATATACTTAGATCTAAGTTCTGACAAATGCATTCACCCATATAACCAAAACCTCTCAAGAATTACATTTCCATCATCCCAGAAAGTTCCTACGTATTGAGCCTTGATTTGAACATAAGGTCTGTCTCCAAAATCCAGTCTTTTTCACAACATTATACTGCTTTTTTTTAAAAAAAAAGCCCAAAGTATAAATGTATTAAACATTAAGAATAAAACCAAGGAGCCCCGGTATTTAGTGTCTGAGGCAAGGTGACTGTGTCACCTTCCCTCCACTAACCCCTCTACATAAAGAAAAACTTCTACTTCCCTCCCCCAGAGTTCAAAAGTTAATTCAGGAGGGAAGAATGTGACAATAAAAACCATCACATATTTTCATCTCTTATCTTCAATTAAACTAATACATACTTGAGACCAGCCATTTCTTTTGCTTGTGAGGCAAGCATGAGGTTAAGTGCTATATGCTTCAGTAGTTACTATGACAGGCAGTGGGGAACTGGAGGAAAAGACAGAACTGTGTAATCAACCAACTCTAGGTTGAAATCTCTTCATAAAATCTCTTCATATTTATTAGCTATATAAATATTACAAATTACTTAACTTTCCTAAGCTCAGTATCTCACCTGTAAGATGAGGCCTATATTTTATCTTCCTTTCAATGTTAGGTTTCAAAAAGGACCTACATGCAGAACCAGGCAAGGAAAGCCCCTACCCTGAATCTTGAGCTCCAGGGGAAACAGCGCTGGCCCTCGGCTAGCCATGCCCCTCTCCAGAGGGTGAAGAGACTTTAGGACCAAAAAGACACGCACACCACGAACCCATGCCTCTGCCACAGACTGTGCTCTGGGTAATCCAGACCCAGGAATTCCTTGGCCAAAGGGCAGCAATCTGGCTTTCCAAGGTCTGCAAGGACCCACTCCCTGGGTCTCACTTCCTGAGGGAATGAGGATGAAAATCAACATGAGCACTGGGGGTTCAACATACGTGAAAAGCCACCCCTCAGGGCACAGAATGGTGTGGGGTTTAAAAAGATATGGGTTTAGGCTCAGAAGGTGGGGTGAGCTCAGCCCATGTAGACATATTCTGGCATGTAACTCTAAGGAATCTAGAAATTCTTAGCTCAAACCAGAATTTCAAGATCCATATGAAAATTTATTTGTCAAATTAGAACGATAAATGTTTTTCATGTAATAGTGTGTTAGTTTAATTTATATAGTATGTGGGTCTTCATTTATATTTGTTCCAGACCCTCCAAATGTTACAAATGGGCCTGTCTATATTTACTACTAATAATCTCACATGTGTATTACCATATACATTTTCAAATAGCATGTTCAGTCACATAACATTGTAGGTTCAGTTACATTACTCCTACCACACAAAGAAATCAACATGTTTAAACCTACTCAGAGCCCTTCTACTCTACCTCCGTATCACTCTTTTTAAAAAACATTATTTATTTATTTTTAGAGAGAGGGGGAGAAAGGAGGGAGGGAAGGAGGGAGAGAAACATCCATGTGTGGTTGCCTCTCACGCGGCCCCCACTGGGGACCTGGACCACAAGCCAGGCATGTGCCCCGACTGGGAACTGAACCCTCTGATTCACAGCCCACGCTCAATCCACTGAGCTACACTAGCCAGGGCTCTTCTTAATCACCAAATATATGCGTTTCCTCCTCTACCACATCGTCAATACTATACTCTGCAAGACAATGTGCCCTAATCCTTAACCCAGCCCTTATTCTCCATGACCTCTCTTTAGAGGCTTCTAAGTCTAAACTCTCTCTGCTCTCTTAGCTTCTGCTCTTGCTCTGCCTCCTCCTCTTTCTCAGAGCTTTTTGTGAAGGACAAATGAAATAGCGTTTCTGGATGGTGTCAGCATGAAGCATATGCAATAAAAGGTAGGGTTTGTTTCACCTAAAAAGAAAAACTACCATTTCTAAGTGCGGTGCCAGTTACTCTACCAAGCGACACACACGCGTTACTCCGTTTATCCTAACAGCAGCAAAAAAACTGGAGCTCAGACTGGCGGACAGATTACCCTGTTTTAGAAACCCGGTTCCAACACTTTCTAGTTTTATAACCCTGTGTAAGCCACTTAACTTCCCTGAGTTTCTGCTTCCTCGTCTGTGTAGTCTTACAATGTCCTTGTGAGACTTTAAATGAAACACAGGATATAAAACATACAGCACATGGTACACAGTCAGTGTATGTTAACTCCCTCCTCTTCCTGTTGCTTCCAGGTGGATACATTAGTTTTCTCTCTCCCCTGTACGCACTTCTAAAAACTGAGTCCTCGGTCTTTTGATCTTCTTTCTTTATGCTCTACTCCTACACATTGTGGCACTTGTGAACCCAGCTCCTCCAGAGAGATGCTTTTGAATTATCTCTGTCCACTTCTAAGTGTCCAGGCCCACATTTCTAAATTTTGCTAGTTATTTCTACTTCAGAGTCCCACTGTCGACCATTTCAAACTGATCTTTTTGCTCACAAAACTAAGAATGAAAAGCAAAAGACCAGGGGTGGCATAAAATATTACAAAGGCAGAATTGATAGGATGGATGATAAAGAAGCTAATTTCATGGTTTCAAGCTTGTCTTAGAAAATTAGAAAAATTGAGAAGATTCTCATACATCACGTCCAAAATCTTCCCCCTTTTTCTCTTCCCTCATTCTTCAGACATGAAACTCTAATCCTTCTATTTTCCTAACCTACAAAGCATAATGTTCTCATTCCTTTGAATTCTCTCACATTGAAATGCATCCTTTTTAACCAGAAAAAAAACACCCAAAACACCTCTGACATAAACTTCCTAAGTCACGTGTTAATACTTTGTAAATTATTTCCAAGACTGTGCAAACTTTTCTTAAAAAATTACTTTTTAATATAGTTACTAGTCATTATATTAGTTTCTCTTGAAAAGCAATTCTTTAAGCTTTAAGTCTAAAAAACTATAATATAGACTGATACAGTTTTATTAAATAGTAAATAATTTAAAAACTTTAAAAAACCAGACGACAAAAAACAAAGTATATTAAAAAACAACAGCTTTCTTCTTTGGTTGAATATACTATATTTCAAATTTAGGAATATTTGATTAAACTACATTTTCTTTACTGTCATCAAAACAAACTAACTGCAGGGCAGTAAAACTGTTGATTTGCTTATGTTACCTGAGTAGCTTTGTCTTTCATGCATGAAGGGTAGTGAACATGAGGATCCCGTGGCCACTGTCCTGTGAGATAAGGTCCTGTTATCGTATCCAAAGAGGAGGTTCGCCTTATTGTGCTAGAGGTTCGAACTTGCTGAGATTTTGGCCTGTCCACTATAAAAAGTGAAAAAGAAATGAGATTAGTCACTAACAAATAGGTAAAACTTAAAATTATTTAAACTTCATAGTTTGTGGAATGTCATCCTATCGATTTTCTCTACAACATACATGTTTATCCTAAGAGCACCCTTATATGATCTGATGGAATTTATTATAGACTCTCCAGAGAAAAGTAAATTCACATATTAAATCTGACATGCACTTCAGGACTGCCACAGACCCTGTGAAGCCCGTCCACTTTAAAGACCTGCTCTACAACCTGCATATCACTTCCACTGCCATTACTTGATAAGACTATCATGTCTCACCTGGACTGCCACCTTCCTAACTGCTATATCTGCATCCATCTCAACTAAGTCTTAGAGTGCCACCTCCTTCCACTGCTAAACACATTTCCATCGTTGTTCACTCTCTCGCTTTTAAAGCCCATACTCTTCACAATTTGGCCCCCACATACTCAATGTCTGATGTCTTGCTGCTCCCCCATACACCCATGCTAATGACTAAGGGCCACACACACTGACTGCAGTTTTGCAAAACACTCCTGTCCCTGCCTCTGCACACGCTGTTGCTTCCTGAGCTAGAACTCTCTCCTTCTCTGTTAACTTGACAAACTCTTATTGAAGATACATTCTCCCCACTACAGCACAGATTAGTCCTTACAAACTGAAAAGGAGTTGACGCACAATACTTACTTAATGAATTTATTTACAGCTACACAAAAATAACATACAATGACACTATACTTTAATTCAACTTCCTCATTTACAGAAGAATTTGGAGCCCAGAGAGATAAAACCCAACGAAACAGAACCGCTGACAGGTGAGAGAGGTGAAGGGATCCAGGCTCTCCGGGCACTCCCCACAGTTCAATCAAAACACTGTGACAATCTGCTTCTCTCCATGTGGGCACCTGAGTACCTCTGCTGAAAATTAAAATGATCACACTGAACTAAACCACAGAGGACTTTTCATCTATATATCTCAAATAATTTAATGTGCATTCCATAATAAAATCCAGTGGATTACAAAACCCAAGGCTCACAGTCTTATTCAGTGTTCTATCCCACATCACATAAATGCACATTACAGAGGCTCAGGAAACATTTGTTACAGAATGCTGTCTTTTAACTATCTTCCTAAAACCAGAATATTTTTTTAAATCAGAAAACAAAAGAAAATGCAGTATACGCTAATGTTATTATATTTTTATGTATTTTACAACTGCAGTTTTGACGTCTTCTTT
>VMDR010018743.1:0-18909 GCA_007922815.1 Macrotus californicus
AAAATTAATTTTGAACCCTAAAAAGACAAAAACTAATGAAGATTAGATGTCTTTACCTGACATTAGGCATCATGGCTTCATTCATAACATTATCTGTACTTTATTATAAATACTTAGTTCTTTGCCTAGAATGTAAGCTCCTTGAGATCATGGAGCTCTTGTCATTTTTTCCATAGCATGACCTGCTGCATAGCCAGCGCACGACATCTTTGATGGAAAAATGAATGAATGAACAAACCCCCAATAGGTAAATGGACAAAGCATATGAATAGACAGTTCACCAAAGGAAAAATAAAAGACCAATAAATATGAAATTATGTTCAAACTTTGTATAATTTAGAGAAAAACAAATTAAGGAGGTAATAAAATAATATTTTTCATCTATCAAATTGATTAAAATATTTAAAATAATATTCAATTAGATTAACATTTATACATGCTTATAAGAGTGTATGCCCCAGCTGGTGTGGCTCTATGAATTGAGCCCTGGGCTGCAAACCAAAGGGTAGCTGGTTCGGTTCCCAGTGGGGACACATGCCTGGGTTGCGGGCCAGGTCCCCTGGTGTGGGACATGCAAGAGGCAACCACACATTGATGTTTCTCTCCCTCTCTTTCTCCCTTCCTTCCCCTCTGTCTAAAAATAAATAAATAAAATATTTTTTTTTAAAAAGAGTAAATTGGCCCAGCTTTTTTGGAAAAGCATTTTGGCAGTCTGTATTAATTCAAATGTTGTGTACCTCCTAGCACCATGACTGATTTCAAAATTGTCATTTCTCATTAAATGGAATCATAGTCTCATAAAGCAGCAACTTTCAACCTGTGTGCTGCAAGAATTTTTAAAACATGCGATACCTGACTATTTAGTTAGGGGCACTGTCCTCTTTTCCCTTAGATTGTCAAATAAAACAATGACAACAGCCAAAAGAATAATAGCCATTTGATGTGAATGAATCAGAATTATACCTAATGTTTTTGTCAGATCAGCATAAAAAATTTTTTTTGATGTGCCACAGAATTTTAGTAAATAGTTTATGTGTGCCATCAGATGAAAAAGGTTGAAAATCATTGCTGTAGAGAAATGGTAGATTCCGAACCTGAAACATCTCATGACAGAAAGCAAAAACGCTATCTAAGACTACCAATTGTGTTTGAAAAGTTGTAGGAGTAAACTTGAAGGAACTTGAACTGGCCAAAAATGTCACAATGTGAACACCAAAAGGAATAATCACTGCAATTGATTTAAACACATTAAATATATAAAAACCCATTGGTCGTAATAGTACTACTTTGAAAACCAGTCACTTTGGTTGTTGCTAGCATGCAGCCCATCATCATTCTGAATACTAGGAATTAAAAAGAATCAAGCATTTACCCTGCCTTTCCTATACTAACCATATTTCACAGTAACCTGAGTTGAAGAGGAAAATTTCTTTTTATAAAAGAATTCCAACCAGAAAATTCTAGGAATGATAGAATAAAAAGATTGTTATTTTTAAAACCCTAGCCTTCAAGAAACAGTGGACTCAGTAGGACAGTGCTCTCAAACTAACTGGTGAGAACAGGTGTGTGTTTTTTTTAGATACGCTTGTAAAATGCAATGAAATGTGGCAATGTCAAATTGCTGTAAAAGTTTTAAAGTTTCGCAACTTTCAATTTTTTGTGTTTATCATGAATTGGTAGCAAGTCACTGGGGACTGGCATCACCACACCTTGAGCAGCACTGGACTAGCCCCAGTGATCACAAGTAAATGACACACCTGTTAAGTGAAAGACTTATGAAGAGCTTTCAAATGGATGGATTAGGCTGAAAACACCCTAATCCACTTATTGGGTTGGCCAAAAAAATCCATTACATTTTTTCAGTAAAATGAAAGAAATGTTTTCATTTTCACCAGTAACTTTATTGATTTGGATATTTTGAGAATGTTGGTTATCTCTCACTTTTGGCTTCTAGTGGGTAGAGGCCGGGGACGCTGCTAAACATCTTCTAATGCATAAGACAGCCCCACAACAAAGAATTATTTGGCCAAAATATCTGTAGTACCAAGAAATTTCGCAAAACACTTTTGACATGTTTAATGAGTCACAGCACCTTCTCCAAACGCTGCACAAATCTTTTTTTGCGTTTCAGTTGAGTTTTTACTTTTATGGAAATAATGAAACATAGTATGCCAAAAATGTTGTAGATCTTCGTCCATCTTCACTACTAGAATGGCTGCACAAAAATTCACCAATTTTGGTAAGTTTTTTTTATGCACACTGATATGACAGCTGTCACAATACAATATAAAAAAGTTATTTAAAATGAAATTAATGACAACTAAGCACTACTAGAGCCATCACATGGGAAAATCTAATGCAGTTTTTGGCCAATCCATTACAAATCTTAGCATCACTAAAAGTGAACAGTCAAACATTGTATACCACCTTAGTTGACTTAATAGGAACTTACAGCATCACCTATGAATTGTTAACACACCACCACCACCACCAAAATTGAACCTGAATATAATCAAGCTTCTAGAACTGACTCCTGAATTTACCAGGAATAGAAAGGATAGAGGATTGAGTTAAATGACACCACAAAAAAGGCATCGGCCAAATTCCACAATGTGGGAAATGATACAGGATTAATGACACAATTTGCTCAGCTTCAACAAACATGTCATAAAATGAAGAGGCACTGTTTTAAGGTTAAAGAGACATAAAAGACATCTGAATCAAATACATTGTGTGGAACTTATTTGAATTCTAATTCAAACTAATTTAAGAGAATCAGGGAAATATGAAAATGGGCCATTGAGATTATATATATATTTAAAAGCCTTATTTGTTAGAAATGCATATATTGATTTATTTCAGGTAAAAAAAGATGTCTAGGATTTGCTTTAAAACACTCCAACATATTCCAGGTTGGGGCAAGAGGTAGGGAGAATAGATAGAATAAAATAGGCAAAATGTTGATAATTATCAAAGTTTGGTAATATGCCAAAGATAAAGAAAGATGTTAGTTAAAGCAGTGAAAACAGACTTTACTAAGTACGTTCTGACAATAGGGGAAAGAGCTGAGCTCCATTCCGATTTGTGCTGCTGAGATGACTGGAGTTTTAAAGGGAATGGGGGAGGGAGGAAGAGCAAGCACTCAAGTGTAAAATTATAGGGCGTGTGAATATCCTTGAGGCCAGCTGTATGTGCTACCTGGCAATTATGGAAGTTAGGGTTCTGTTGTCTCACAGAGATTGGAAGACAGGCCCTATCCTTCCTGACCATTGCCTTTCAAAGGAATGGCATTCAGTTCCTTGAGAAACATCCCAGAGTTGTAGGAGATACGTACATCTCTCAGAAGGAAGGAGGAATGATTCACAGTTGTAAGCCCTTTTAGTAAATGGTGTTAAGAAAGGAAGGTCAGGGGGTTTATCAGGTGTTGGCTAGAAGAAACAGTATATATTCTTGCCAGCCTTGAGCTTTCTCAGGCAGGCATTTTATTGGGGAACAGGGGTCAATCTAGAAACTTTGTCTTATGCTGCTAGAAGCCTTGCTAGAGTTTAGTTGTCTCTTAGTGCAGAGATTTGGACAGAGTTGTACTGAGAGTTCTGCAGTTCTCACAAGTACATGGGAGTCCAATATATCAGTCTTTTTTTTGAGAAAAAAAATCTTTTGTTGTGTGTTTTGAAAGTGTTATTAATAAAGTTATTTTTAAATGTATATTCCTATTGACCTAGTAAGTCCTCTTAAAGGAATGTATATTAAGGTAATAATCAGAAATGTGGTCAAGGGTTTATGTATAAGAATATTCACTAAAGTAGTAACAGAGCCCTGGGCTGGTAGTTCAGTTGGTTGGAGTGTCGTCCCGATATTCCAGGGTTGTAGGTTCAATCCCAACTCAGGTTGTATATGAGAATTAACCAGTGAGTGCATGGATGGGTGGAACAACCAGTTGATGTTTGTCTATGTTTCTCTCTCCTTTATTCTCTCTCTCAAATCAATTAAAAAAAAAATCTAAGTAGTAACAGAAAAATTGGAAACAAATGTATCTTAACATTAAAAAACTTATAAACTTCTATCTTTTAGGCTATTAGATTGTCAGAAATTCTAAAGCATCAAGAGCCATTGATTGATGAGGCTTTGGAAGCAGGCATTCTCATAAATTGCTGGAGAGGCTAACCCCAAGGAGCAGTTTGGGTATCTTAACAAAATTACTAATCCATTTACCCTGAGACCTAGTATTTCCATTTCTGGGAATGTATTCTGTAGTGATATCTTTACATGTATGAAATTATTATGTACAAGGTTATTTATCACATGATGATTTATAATAGCAAAAGATTGGAAACAATAGAGAATAAATTGTGAAATTTATTCACAGAATTACTATACAGCTGGAAAAAAAGAAGATAGACCTCATATCTATGCATTCAATATAGCTGCACATGGCTATTTAAATTTGAATTAACTAAAATTAAATAAAATTTAAAGTTCAGTTCTTTTGTTGCACTAGCCCCATTTAAAAGTGCTCAGTAGCCCCATGTAGCTAGTGGCTACCCAATTGGACAGCACAGATACTGAATATTTCCATCAGTGCAGAAAATTCTGTTGGACAGTGCTGCTTTATGAAGTGAGTATAAAAACATCTCAAATACTATATTACTTTTATAGTAAAGACGTCTAAATATAGAAAATACTACATAAAACAAAACCAAGGTTCTTTGTGAAAAATTAAAACCTGAGTTCCCAATAAGTATGGAATCTTTTCACAGATTATTTTTTCTTAAAATGACTAACTGCCCCATTTTCTCCTATCACTTTACCATTTTCAGATGTATCACTATGATGCCAGGTGAACTACATATTATGGAAAAAATTCATTTGGTAACAGTGGTTAAACTCAAACACTGTGTAAAAGATTCTTAATGACTGAATTATTTTTTGGCTAGCCTTTACTGTTTTATGCAGGCAGGAGGCTTGAATCAAGCATGCCTGGAGATATAACCTTCCTCACCTATTTATTGTGTGCATGCTCTAAATAACTCTAAATTTGCTAGGTGCCATAGCAAAATGGTACAGCTATAATCACAGCTCTCTGGAATATTCTTAAATTAGGTTGTGATATAGTAAGAAAGGTACTTGGTCTTTGTCCTAGTGCCTGGCACATAGCTTCTAAAACCTTTGGAACTTCCTGAATGAGAAGAATATCTTTGGTGTGCTAATGAAATGACTCTTGCTGAGGGGCTCCTAGTTAGCTTCAGGATGGTGCCTGGTTACCAGAAAGACTAAATAAATGTTGATTAGGAGCTTAAAACTTTCAGCCCTACATTCCAACCTCTAGGGAGGAGAGAAGGGCTAGAGATTAAGATAATCACCAGCGGCCAGTGATACGAGCAATCATACTTATGTAATGAAACCTCTGTAAAAACCTCTAAACAACAGGGTTCTGGAAGCTTCCTGGTTGAACACTTAGAGATGCTGGGAAGGTGACACACATGGGGAGGGCATGCCATAGCCCTTCCTTCTTATCTTGCCCTATGCATCACTTCTATTTGACTGTTCCTGAGTTCTGTCTTTTATTATAAATTGGTAATAGTAATTAAACTGCTTTCCTGAGTTCTGTGAGTCTTTCTACAAATTACCAAATTTGAAGGAGGGGTTTGTGGGGACCCCAGGATCAGTCAAAAGTATGGGTACACAGGACTTGCATTTTGTATTGAAATATGGACAGTCTTGTGGGACCAAGCCCTTTAACTTGTGGGATCTGATACTAACTCCAGGTAGATAGTGTCAGAATTGAACTGAATTATTGGACTCCCAGTTGGAGACATGTTGGAAAAAAATACCACATATTTGATTTCTGGAGGGGGGAAAGACCCTCGAGGCAAGACCTGCGAGGCATACCTTTAAATGGCTGCAGAACATAGTATAATGTTTATTTCAGAGTCTGGCTTATTTTTGTGTTGTCTAAAAGAATATTAGCACTAATGACCACCTTAGTGTGCAGTGTATTTTTAAAATGGGGAGTTGTACTATAAACTTGAGATACTAATAAGTAATTAATTTTAAACAGCACTACAAAAAATAAGGAATCTCCCCCTCTGGGAAATAAAGCTGTGGACTTTGGCGAAAAAGAATCCTCTTTGAATTTGTCTTACCAAAGTCATGACTGCTCTGGTGCCTGTCTGATGAAAATGCCATTAACCTTCAAGGGAGAAAACCCTCTGCAACTACCAATTACATGCCACTTCCAAAGACGACATGCAAAGACAAACACTCATTCTTCAGCACTCCACGTGAGTTATAAAACCCCTTGTGGAAGGAGTCTACGAAACATGGAGGAAGTTTTTCGTTACCTGCTTGAGACAGAGTGTAACTTTTTATTTACAGATAACTTTTCTTTCAATACCTATGTTCAGTTGACTCGGAATTACCCAAAGCAAGAAGAAATTGTTTCTCATCTGGATATTAGCAATGGAATGGAATTGGTGCCCATTTCTTTCTGTAATGAAATTGACAATAGAAAGCTTCCACACTTTAAGTACAGAAAGACTATGTGGCCACGAGCGTATTATCTAAGCAGCTTTTCCAACATGTTTACTGATGCATGTGACTGCTCTGAGGGATGCATAGACATGTGAGTAGAATACAATGGCATTTCAAAAAAATCTTCTGAATGTAGGGGTACTTGTTAAGTCCTGCTATGTCTCAGTTTGTCTATCTGTCTATCTAAAACTGTTCACTAAGAATCTAAAATGGAAAGATGCGGTCTCTCACTAGCAATGGGAAAGAAAACTTTTCACTGAATATTACAGTGATTTGAAAATTATTTACTCCAAGGATATTTCTTTTTTAAAATAAAATATGCTTATTGATTAGAGAGAGAGAGAACAATATGACAGACAAACATCAATTGGTTACCCTGACTGAGGATTGAACCCTCAACCTTTTGGTGTACAGGGTGATGAGTATTTCTTTAAGCCAGTATCATAATCATAACAGCAGCAATTACAGTTAATACCATGTAACAGTGCCAGACACTGCGACAGTTGCTTTATATACATTTTCTTACTTAATTCTCACAAAACCCTATGAGGTGGTAGTATTATTTCCATGTTACAAAAGAGGAAACTGAGAAGCTAATTGTAAGATCATAGGGCAGACAAATGGAAGAGCTGCAATTTGAACCCATGCTCTTAACCACTATGTCACATGTTGTGGTTTACTTCTGCAAATCATTTTCTTGTCATTTTTAGAAAGTTAATGGTGCTTATAATTAGTACTCTCTTGATCCTGACATTGACATCCCATAAGAAATGAAAACATGTTCAATATATTAGGACTTTCAAACCATTTTAAGGGTGTAGAGTGTACATGTTTTTGTAGGTATGCATATATAGAATGGAGTTGCATTATATGTACATTTAATTTAATGTAAATTTAGTTTCCAGTAGTAGGCAAAAGAATGAGAGAGATACAAGTAAATGGTATGGATAGTAGTTTTTACCACCCTGTTAGTTGGAGTGTGAGATGAGATAGATAAATCTGCTGTTAGATCATTTTGGCTCATTTCCTTTACCCTGTCATAGAGGAAATCTGTCACTGTGCCAAGTTTAATTCTGTTTAAAAATAATTCTGTTGTTTTTTTAAACATTGCCTCTACATATAACCCAACTGTATCTGGCCAAGCTCAATCTCTTTCAGTGCTGGAGAAAAAAAATTACTGGACCAGGCCGGTGTGGCTCAGTTGGTTGGGCATCAACCCATAAACTGAAAAAAATGACTGTTGGACAGTGTTTACTCTATGGTCAGTTCAAGAGATTTTTTTAAAGAATAATTTGACTATATCTGATTTTAGAACACACAGGTGTAAACCCCACAGAAGTATGATTTCAGACTGTCACAGCACACAAAGGCAATGGTTAAGACCCTGAAAACAGCTTGAATTCCAACAAATGAGAGAATTCACACCTGAGAAATCAGCAATAAATGCAGAATCTGACTGAAGGGTACTTTACAATAGGTATATTTAAAATGTCCAAAGATCTAAAACATTAGCATCCATAAAACAAGAAAGGGAGTTTTTTTTAAGATTTTATTTATTTATTTTTAGAGGGGAAGGGAAGGAGAGAGGGAGAGAAACATCAATGTGTGGTTGCTTCTAGCATGCTCCCTGCTGGGGTCCTGGCCAGCAACCCAGGCATGTGCCCTGACTGGGAATCGAACTGTAACACTTGGGTCCGCAGGCCTGCGCTGAATCCACTGAGCTACACCAGCCAGGGCAAGAAAATGAGATTATTTTTATAAAGGGGTATATATGAAAAAGAACCATTTGGAAATATAGGAAATAAAACATACGATCGTTGAAATAAAAAATGAAATAGATGCACTAAATGTTAGCATTGGTATAACTGGAGAAAGAATTCATGCATTGGATAGCAAAAACTAAGATCTCTCAGAATGCAAACAGATAAAGATGTTGGTAAAATAACTTACAGGTTAAAAAATATGGAAGAGTAGCTGTAGCACACATATACAAAAAAGAAAAGAGCACCATTCAAGAAAAATAGCTGAGCCCTAGCCCATATGGCTTAGCTGGTTAGAGTGTCATTCCATAAACCAAAAGATTATAGGTTCGATTCCTGGTCAGGGCACATATCTCGGTTGTGGGTATGATCCCCAGTAAGGGCACATATAGGAGGCAACCAGTTGATGTTTCTTTCTCATATCTATATTTCTCTCTCTCCCTCTCTTTCTCTCTCTCTCTCTCTGTCTCCACCTCCATCTATGCCCTTGTTCTCTCTATAAAAGCCATGAAAAAATGTCCTTGGGAGAGGTTGGGGAAAAAAAAGATAATAGCTGAGAATTTGCCAGAGTTGAAGAAAGACAGGAATCCTCTGAGTGAAAGAGCCTGCTATGTACTAAAAAGGGAAAATAAGATAAATCTAAATATATTGATGCAACTTAAAAAGTATCTAGTGTAAAGAAAAAATTTCAAACACTCAGAAAAGAGGAAAAGAGACTGACAACACATTTCATTAGAAGTAATACAACGAAAGAAAGAGACCTATTAGCTTAAAATGCTGAAGGAGACTTCTGGCCAAGATGGAGGCGTAGATAGATAAATTGTGCCTTCTCGCACAACCAAAAGAAAGACAACAATAAGTTTAAAAACAAAAAAACAACCAGAACTGCCAGAAAATTGAACTGCATGGAAGTCCCACAACCAAGGAGTTAAAGAAGAAACATTCATCTAGACAGGTAGGAAGGGCGGAGACAGGCAGCCGGGCAGAGAGGACTCTGTGGCAAGGCAGCGGCTGGAGGACTGGGGTGGGCAAGGCAGCGGCTGGCGGACAAGGTGGTGGCTGGCGGACCCAGCAAGGCGGCAGATTGCAGACTGGGTGGTCCCATATTTGCATGCAGATAAACCAGGAGGAACTGGGGAGCAAGACAGACTGCACAACCGAGGGTTCCAGTGCTGGGAAATAAAGCCTCAAACCTCTGAAAACACCTGTGGGAGTTGAGGCAGCAGGAGAAACTCCCAGCCTCACAGGAGACTTCACTGGAGAGACCAACAGGGTCCTAGAACATACACAAGCCCACCCACCCGGGAATCAACACCCGAAAAACCCAGTTGATTGTGGGTGGCGGGGGAAGTGACTGAAAACTGGCAGAGAGTGGAGCAAGTGGGAGTTGTTCCCTCTCAGACCCCTTCCCCTCATACAGTGTCACAGCCCAGCGACCTGAGTTGCCCTGCCCTGGTGAACACCTGAGGCTCCGCCCCATACTACATAACAGGTATGCCGAGACCAAAAAAAAATGACCCAAATGAAAGAACAGATCAAAGCTCCAGAAAAAATACACCTAAGCAACGAAGAGATAGCCAGCCTATCAGATGCACAGTTCAAAACACTGGTAATCAGGATGCTCACAGACTTGGTTGAGTATGGTTGCAAATAAGATGAACAAATGAAGGCTATGCTAAGTGAAAAAAAGGAAAATGTGCAGGGAAGCAACAGTGACGGGAAGGAAAACGGGACTAAATGGTGTGGATCAGAAGGAAGAAAGAACCATTCCACTGGAACAGAATGAAGAAACAAGAATTCAAAAAAACGAGAAGAGGCTTAGGAACCTCCAGGACATCTTTAAATGCTCCAACATCCGAATCATAGGGGTGCCAGAAGGAGAAGAGGAAGAACAAGAAATTAAACTTACTTGAACAAATAATGAAGGAGAACTTCCCCAATCTGGCAAAGGAAATAGACTTCTAGGAAGTCCAGGAAGCTCAGAGAGTCCCAAAGAAGTTGCACCCAAGGAAGCACACACCAAGGCACATTATCATTAAGTTACCTAAGACTAAAGATAAGGAGAGACTCTTAAAAGCAGTAAGAGGAAAGGACACAGTTACCTACAAAGGAGTGCCTATAAGGCTGTCAGCTGTTTCTCAAAAGAAACCTTGCAGGCAAGAAGGGACTGGAAGGAAGTATTTGAAGTCAGGAAAGGCAAGGTTCTACATCCAAGATTCCTCTATCCAGCAAAGCTCTCATTTAGAATGGAAGGGCAGATAAAGTGCTTCCCAGATAAGGTCAAGTTCAAGGAGTTCATCACCACCAAGCCCTTATTATATGAAATGTTAAAGGGACTTATCTAAGAAAAAGATGATCAAAAATAGGAACAGTAAAATGACAACAAACTCACAACTATCAACAACTGAACCTAAAGAAAACAAAAACACACTAAACAAACAACTAGAACAGGAACAGAATCATAAAAATGGAGATCACAGGGAGGGTTATCAGTGGGGAGGGGGAGGGTGGAGACTAGGGAGAAGGTACAGGGAATAAGAAGCATAAATGGTAGGTAGAAAATAGACAGGAGGAGGTTAAGAATAGTATAGGAAATGAAGAGCCAAAGAACTTATATGTACAATCCATGGATATGAACTAAGTGAGGAGAATTCTGGTGGGAGGGGTGGTGCTAGGTAAAGGTCAATAGATGGTAGAAAAAAATGGGACAACTGTAATAGTATAATAAATAAAGTATATTAAAAAATACTGAAGGAAAACAAATTAGAACTAGAATTTCATACCAAGCCAGTCAGTCGTTTGACAGGGAGAAAGGGGTGTTCAAACAGTTGCACAGCAATAGAAGAGGTGCATACCTACTTTCCAGCAATAGTACTTTTAAGTATATTTAGAGCATTGTTTTCCAAACCATAGGTTTAGTTGATGTAAAATCATTTAAGGGGTTGTAACTGGCATTTTTAAAATTAAATAATACAAAAAAGGGCCCATGTGCATCACAAATGATAAGGGTAAAGCTTCATGCCACTATTGTTTCAGTTTGCACACATGTATAAATATGTGTGCTTGTATATGATCCAGAAAAATATGTATTTTCTACTGTGGGTCATAGTAAAAAATAATTGAAAGCTACTACTCTGGAGATGCTTACACATCTGCATAAGAATAGGATGTTTATTTCAGCATTTGTTATATTGAAAACTTGGAGCAACTTAATTAAGCAACGTAATTGTATATCTAAATGCTGTGGAAAAGTTTAAAGGAACTAACTATATTTAAATATAACATGGATTGGGTTTCAAAAACAACACTGAAAGAAAAAAGCAAGATTTAAAGTAATAAGTAGAGTAAATTTTTTAAAGATTCTTATATAAACAGTTTACGAGAACTGTCTGAAAAGCATCCATTCTTATATAAAAAATACATTTATTGAAAAATATACAAGATACAATAAACATTGTACATAGGACAGTGATGCCTCAGTCCCCTTCTAAGTAGGCACCTCAGGACCTCCCAGTTGCCATCAGCTATCCTGTCATACATTCCTGAATATTACTGATGGTCTGAAATCTCTCCCCTTTCAAGGGTAATTTTAGTTTTGGGAAAAGCCAGAATTCACAGGGTGCCAAATGTGGGCTATAGGGTGGCTGAGTCACCTGGGTGACTCGATGCTTCACCAAAAAAACTCTGCACAAGACATGACGCATGAGCAGGCACGTTGTCATGATGAAGCTGCCAATCACCAATTGCCTATAGCTGCAGCTGTTTTCATCGTATTGCACATTGAGGTAGTACTCCCTATTAATTGGCCTGGAGGGGCGTACTCATGATGGACAACACTCTCCCAATCAAAAAAACACAGTTAACATCGTTTTGATCTTGCTGGGACTTTGCCATGCCATCTTTGGGCATGGAGAACCAGGTGACTCCTGTTGGGCCGTCGTTTCTGGATCATAGCCATGAACCCACGATTCATCTCTGGTTATGACCTTAAGGAAATCTGGTTCATTGGTGGTAGTTTGAATGAAGTCATTAGCAATTGCAGTATGATCTGCTCTGGTAGCAGAAGCTGTGGAACAAATTTTGCCACAGCACATTTCATACAAGATCCTTCATCAAAATCTCACAGTAGTTTTTGGAATGCCCGGATCAACTTCTAGTTCTCATACAGTCAGTTGCCAATCTTTGTTGATTGCAGCCTGTACACGATCAACATTCTCAAGGTGTTCTGCTTGTTGCAGGCCTTCCAGAATGTGGATCACTTTCTCATCTTTGAAACATTTGTGCCACATTTTTAGTTGCACTGCACTCATTGTATCATCCCTGAAAGTCTTCTGAGCCATCCAAATAGTTTCTTTGGAGGAATGCTCAGGCTTAATGCAAATGCAAATTTGTTCCTCTATTTGCTCAGTTATTTTGAATGTGATGGCCACACAGTATACATGTGCACTCAGTGGCTTCTAATGCCACCCCTGACTAGTACAGTGAAGTCATCATTGTTCACACATGTGCATTCTGGTCCATTCTCCTTGGATGCCAGGTTATAGCAATGCTGCACCAACAGTTCTTGTTATATTAACAATGGCTGGACTTTTTCCAGACAGACTTTGTATATATTTTAAATGATACAGAAAAAAGGAGGACTAGGCAAAAGGATAACAGCTAATTCTGTGTGGTAGAAATATGAGTGCTTATTATATTATTATTTGTATTTTTCTATACTTTTAAACTTCCTAAGCAAAGTCATATCTAAAAAGCAACTTTACATTTCCTGCATCTGTAATACGTCCAGATTAATGAAATTTTTATTGTTTTTTCTGTTGGAAACAGTAGCCACCACTCTTATGCATGTATTATATATATACAGAAAAATACAGAAGAGAATCATCAAGAAAGAGACCTCATCATAACTTGTTGAACAAAGGAGATAGATCCAGAGATTTTAACCAGCTCATCAGTAGTCACACATCCAATTTACAGCTGAGATACCAAGGTTCCTGACTCCCTATCAAGTTTTAAGTTTCTCTCAAGTTAGACAATTATTGAAAAAGAGGGGGAAAAATTATGGTTGCATGTTTCTTGTGGAGGAACATTATAAAAAAATAAATTTAGTAACTAGATATCCATTGTCAACTTACCCAATCTGCTTGTGTGTCATTGGAAAGAAAGATAATTTAAGACATCTGCAAAATTATGTACACCTTTTTGAGTTTGACACAAGTTTATCCATTGTAGGAGGAGAGTGAACCTAGGAGAATATTCACAAACAGGCTTCTGCTGAAAAGGAAATTAGAGTTCATTTTGAAAAGTTAAAGAAAACTCATATGGTTAAGTATTTATTTCATGAGCAAGTAAAGGTGTAGAGGGCAGTTTGTAATTATTTATAAACTTTTGATAAATAATCTCAAGGAGGTCTATCTAGGGAAGAAGTTCATGAGGCAAACAACTATCCTGAATACAATTAATTCCTTTGCTATATCATTTACATTTTAATCAAGTCTCTTTACTTGATGCTTTTTTTATTCTCACCTGTCCCTTCATTGCCTTCCTTTGTAGAACAAAATGTGCATGTCTTCAAATGACAGCAAGGAATGCTGAGATTTGCCCCTTGTCAAGAGATAAAATAACCATTGGATATAAATATAAAAGACTGCAGAGACACATACCAACTGGGTAAGATACCTTGAGGATTTGTTACAGGGTGTTTGAAGGTGGGTTCTTTATTATTGCACCTATAGTCTTACAGATATTAAATCTTAATTTTTTCTATCAAAAATCTAAAGGAATTAAAAAAATAACAAACCTATATATTGTTCTTGGAAATGGGAGTGAGAGACCACATATGTATCATGCAGAGCGTACATGAACTGAACACTGATATGCTTTGAGTCTGGCTTTTACCTGGAGTTAGCCTTCTTTGGGAAGCCGTTCCCCCCTTAAGAAATATCCTGTGCAAAGCTTTTCTAAGAACTTGGAATTTTCAACATTTCAAGGTTGTTATTAAAAAATAAACAAATAGCCCTGGCTTATGTGGCTCAGTGGATTGAGCACTGGCCTGCAAACCAAAGGGTCGCTGGTTCGATTCCCAGTCAGGGCACATGTCTGGGTTGTGGGCCAAGTCCCCAGTAGGGAATGGGTGAGAGGCAACCACACATTGATGTTTCTTTCCTCAGTAGGGAGTGCATGAGAGGCAGCCACACATTGATGTTTCTTTTCCTCTCTTTCTCTGTCCATTCCCCTCTGTCTAAAAATAAATAAATGCAATCTTTTAAAAATAAGTAAATAAACCAACAAGCAAACAAACAATAAACAGAACATTTTTCCTTCTAGACATTCCTTTCCCAGACATTTTCTTTTTAGACATTTCTGGATTTTTAAAGAGCTAATATTTACTATATGCTAGTTATTGTCCCAAGCACCTGGTAAATGCTGATTCATTTAAACTTCACGAAATAATCCTGTGATACTTTATATATATATATAAAATCTGGAGCTTCTGGTCAAGATAGTGATGTAAGCAGACATGGCTCATCTCTTCACACAACCTCATTAAAATTACAAGTAAAATACAGAACAACCATCACTCACAACTGTCAGAAATTGAGCTGAATGGAAGTATTACAACTTTGGAATTAAAGAAACCACCCCATCCAGACTGGTAGGAGGGGCGCAGATGCAGAACGGGCTGGTCTCTCACCCGTGTGTGGTGGATAAAAATTAGTGAAGGATATCTCAGGAGTGAGCAGGCCCGTCCTTATACCAGGCCCACTAGTCTAGGGTTCCAGTGCAAGGAAGATAAGTCCCCATAATTTATGACTGTAAAACCCAGCAGGGATCGAATCAGTGGAAGAAACTGCTGGAACCACAACCAGTTCCTCTTAACTCACACACGGACTCACCTACTCAGACTCACTCCCTCTGAGCTCTAACACGGGTAGCAATTTGAAGGGCCCCAGTGGCATACTGGGAGAGGCTGAAGTGTCTGGCATTGGGGTGAGCAGAGGATGTTTTCCCTTTTCTGAGCCGTCCCCCGACAGAGCCACAGTGCCAGTAGGGTGGAGCCATATTTGACTATATCAACCTGGCTAAGACTGAGTCATCTTGGAGATCCCCAGAGACTCCTCCCCATTCAACCCATGCTGATTTTCCACATGAATGGCTGCTTCACAACTTCCTAAATCCTATAAAACAAGCAATAGCTGGCCTCAGTGAGCTCCAGGCAGGGCACTAGCAATAGCCAGTTTAGTTTCACAGGTTGGCTTTGTCTAAGAATCTCCCAGCCCAGCACAGCTAGCAGCCTTCTTAGGTTGCTTTATAGCTCAGGAAGGGTGGCCGGGCAAAACACAGGTGGGGACAGGCCTTGGCTGGCACCATCCTTGAAACCCCAGGACCAGTGCACCCAGTGGACAGCTACAGATCACTTCAGAGCGCCACCACCCTGCCCCTGCACAGCTGATCCTCCACAGAGGGCAGAGGTTGGTAGTAATTGGTCACAGCCAGTCCTTACCTGGGTAAATCCCTCCCATTGATCTGCCAATAACAACCAGGGCTCAACTACAAGAGGAGGGTATGCTAAGCCCACATGAAAGGCACACCTCTAATACCCAGCTTGGGTAAACAGGGAGGCTGTGCCACTGGGCCCTACAGGACACCTACTACTTAGGGCACACTACCAAGACATGGAGTCAAAGCAGCTCTACCTAGTACATAGAATTAAACACAGGGAGGCTGCCGAAACAAGGAGATAAACGGCCCAAATGAAAGAACACATCAAAACTCCAGAAAAAGCTAAAAGAAATGGAGATAAGCAATCTGTCAGGTGCAGAGTTCAAAACATTGGTTATAAGGATGCTCAAGGAACTTAGGACCTCAGCAGCATAAAAAAGATCCAGTCAGAATCAAAGAATTCACTGATTGAAAGACAGAACAATTTATAGGGAAACAGTAGAGTGGATGAAGCAAGAATCAAATCAATGATTTGGAATATAAGGAAGCAAAAAACAACCAATCAACAAGAAAAAAAAATAATGAGGGTAGTATAAGCAGCCTCTGGGACAACTTCGAGAGGTCCCACATTCACCTTATGGGTTTCAGAAGGTGAAGAGAAAGAGCAAGAAATTGGAAATCTATTTGAAAAAATGATGAAAGGGAATTTACCTAACTTGGCAAAGGAAATGCACATGCAAGTCCAGGAAGCACAGAGTCCCAATCAAGTTGGACCCAAAGAGGACCACACCAAGACACATCGTATTTAAAAGGGTTAACCATAAAGAGAGAATCTTACAAATGAGAAAAGCAGAGAATTACCTACAAAGGAGTTTCCATAAGTCTGTCAGCTGATTTCTCAAAAGAAACTTCGCAGGCAAGAAGTATTCACAGTGATGAAAAGGACCTACACCAAGATTACTCTATCCAGCAAACCTATCATTTAGAATGGGAGGACAGATAAAGTGCTTCCCAGAGAAGGTAAAGCTAAAGGAATCCATCACCACCAAGCCTTATTACATGAAATGTTAAGGGGACTTTAAGGAAAAGAATATCAGAACTATGAACATTAAAATGATAACAAATTTACTACTATCAACAACTGAATCTAAAACATAAAAACAAAACCTAAGCAAACAACTAGAGCAGGAACACAATTGTAAGTATGGGGATCATTTGGAGGGTTATCAGGGGGAAGGGGGGAAATGGTGCACAGATTAAGAAACATAATTGTTAGGAACAAAATAGACAGGAGGATGTTAAGAATGGTATAGGAAAGGGAGAAGCCAAAGAACTTAAACTCAAGGCCCATGGACATGAACTAAGGGGAGGGGCGCATTGCTGGAGGGAAGGGGGGTACTGGGCAGAGCAGGGCAAAGGGAAAACAACGAGGACAACTTAACAGCATAATCAATAAAATGTACTTAAAAAATAAAATCATTTAATCTCCATTTTAAAAATGGAAAATTGAAGCACAGAGAGGTTAAATAACTCATCCAAGATCACACAACTAGTTAATGCTGGAGCTATGATGGGAAACCCAGGCAGTCTAGCTCTAAAAGCCTTCCTTCTTACTTAGTCTGCAGTTATTAGTGACATAGCAATATTAACTGCTTTTGATTTTAATTTAGGATGCCTGATTAATTTTCTCATGTATATTTATTGACAGCATTTATGAATGCAGCCTGTTGTGCAAGTGTAATCGACGTATGTGTCAAAATCGAGTTGTTCAGCATGGACCTCAAGTGAGACTACAGGTGTTCAAAACTGAGAAGAAGGGATGGGGAGTACGCTGCCTGGATGACATTGACAGAGGGACATTTGTTTGTACTTACTCAGGTAAAGCAAGGGTTTATTTTCAAATGACTGTATCTGCATTTCTGAATCTCTGTTTTACTATTCAGGACCATTGAGTTCTTATAGCAAGGACAAGAGCAACAATATATAGGAGGAGCATACAGAGGAAGGAAGGTGGGAACTTGAGTACTGAAGGGATGAGATGCCTTAGGAGGTGATATTCTAGAAAAGAAAGGCTCAGAAATAAAATTTGGGTTATTGTATGCGGCACCTTTTTTTTTGTCTTCATGGCTACAGATGCTTTGGTGTAAGATAAAAAAAACGTTTTAAATATGAAAACTAAATTACTGAATTATCAATTGAGGACTACCTTATTCAGTGTTTTGAGCTATTAGAATTTAATAAGGTTCCCTGACTGGTGTAGCTCAGTTGGTTGGGTGTCATCCTCCAAAGCAAAATATTGCCAGTTCAGTTCCCGATCATGGCACACGCCTGGGTTGCAGCCAGTCCCCAGTTGGCATACATACAGGAGGCATCCATTGATGTTTCTGTCACAAATCGATGTTTCTCTCTTTCTCCCTTCCCTTTCCTCTCTAACAATAAAAAAATAATATCTTTTTCAAAAAGGAGTTAATAAGATAATTTTGTAATAAATACATGCGCATGGTGATTCAGGCAATGACTTCAGGCAGCACACTTCATTTCAGAGCTTCAAGAGTTTCCCACATTCTGAGCAAAACTTTGCAACCATTGTGTTACAGTTGTAGAGTTATTGATTCTTTAGGACCACAGCCACCCAGCCAGACATGTCAGTTTCCAACAGTCTTAACCACTTTACCTCAAGTGTCACACAAAGTTCCTCATTCTCTCTCTTTACCAGGAAATGAGGGTTGAGAAAGCATAGCTGTCCTAGAGACAGTCTAAAGGTAATGTGCTGGTCTGAGTCTTTGAGCTAGGCAGCAGGGACCAGAGCAACCCTTCTCATTTGAATTTCCAGGTTCACTTCAGTGAGGGCAAGAATTATCAGAGTTCAGAATAGTCACACTTGGATCCCTGCCACATACCACTTACAGGCACACAACCTGCTTAGATGGTCATCTCTTATGTTTTTCAAAATAACTCTTTGATGAAAGTCAGCTGCCTATAAAATGCCAAATATATGCAGGAAGTATTGCCTTTATCTGCATTGCTAGAAAATGAAACTAAGGTATCTGATCTAGCTGCCAACTTTGGCTTAATAACTGAGTCCCTTGGGGAGAAAAATGCATAAATTTTAGACTCAGATTTTCATGTTACACTAGGACTTAATATGAGAACAGTAGGCACATACCACCACTGA
>VMDR010018744.1:0-18904 GCA_007922815.1 Macrotus californicus
CCCCTGGAAGCTCAGGAGAGTTCAGTCTGGAACTCCAGATAAGGAGCTGTAGTATTAAGAGAGTTAACAGCAGCCAGTGGGTGTGGGAAATACTTTTTTTTATTCTTTTTATTTATCAAGCATGAAAGTTAGCAGAAATATTATTCTCTTTCTTTCTTGTATCCTATTTAGTAGTCTTTGAGCACTCATGAGAAGGAAGTTAATGAAAACAGAAATCAAATTTAAAAAATGATCAAACACACATTTTAAATATTTCTTTTACCTTTCTTTTTATTATGGCTTTATTATACTAGTAATTTGCATTAATTAGGAGAAGAATAGAAAATTCAAATAAACAAGAAGAAAGAAAAATGTAAATTTAGTGAAAGTGCACAATTTTTCATACCTTCTCTATTCATGTACATTTTTTACATACTAAAGTATTATGCAATTCAAATGTGAACAAATTATATCACATTTATCAGTAAAAACTATGAACACATTAAAAATGATGGATAACTACATTTATTGGCGTAGAAAAATATTCACTATATTCAACCGTGTGGTTAAGTTAAAAATAAACATATTTTATTATATATCTTATTTATTTATATAATATCTATGTAAAATGTACATTAATGTTTTAAAATATATATTTACATACTTACATGCATATATTAATTCATTTAGTACTTATAATATCTCCATGAGGGAGATTCAATATTATTCCTACCTTATTCAGGCCTGTGGCCAAGTGAGGTGGTGTTTCCAGGACCACATGTCTGACGTGTGCTATCTGCACATGGGCAGTATGACTCTGGAGCCCATCTTCTTAACCACTTCACTCTGCCAAACTCCTTAGGGTGGCGTCATAGTCTGAGGCAGGCTGCACTTCTCCCTGGTCTCCCATTATTTGCTCACCTAACTCTCTGCTTAAGTTGGCTTCTCCCTTAACTGTCCCTTGAACAGCACACTGTATTGCCCTCTCCTCTATTGTCATCCCATTTCAATGAACTCTAGTGACATCAACTTAATCATCTCTTTAAAGACCTTTTCACCAAATTCAGTCATATTCTGAGTTACTGGGTGGCTAAGACTTCAACACACAAATTTTGGGGGGATACAAACCAGCCCATAACAACTAGGGGTGGGTGATGGAGGCAGGGAACTGCGGTTGGCAGTTCCACCAAATCCATATGGAGAGGGGAGAACAGATCCCCCAAAGAAGAAAGAGGTGTTGTACAGACTATGTTTATTATTATAGGTGCTTAATAAGTATTTATTGATTGGTTATGATAAAGCCCATGAAATTCTTTAGGCAGAACTACCCCCCTCTACCCTCAAAATCATTTTAAAGAAAGGAAATATTTATATTTCCTTCTCTTTAGCACCAAGAGCTCAATACTATCCACTAGCTACCCAAGTGTCCTACTGATCTATGTGTGGACTTGCTTTTCTGTGTCATGCTTGGTTCTCACTTCCCACATTGAAATTTCTCAGACCTTGCCTCTGTTCTCCAGAGCTAGTTAATTATGATAAGTTAATTAGCACTGCTCTCTTTTCCTCTCTCAAAAGTTCATTTCTCCCCCACAGGACATACTTCAACACAAATGAATAATTCTATTGATAAGAGCCCTGGCTGGTGTGGCTCAGTTGGTTGGAGTGCCTCCCGTAAATGCAAGGTCACGGATTCGATTCCTGGTCCATGCATGGGAGGCAACCAATCACATCGATGTTTATCTCTCTCTAAAAAAAGCAATGAAAAAATGTCCTCAGGGGAGGGTAATTCTATTGATAAGAATTTTAGATAACCCTGCAGACCAGTCAGAACCACATGGAAACTGTTGAATCACAGAATGCAGTAATTACCCAGGCTCACCTATTCATAACATTCACTGCTGGCCCTGTGAACCATAAATCTCTAAATTAACTAAAATCAAATGAAGATTTCGGGAAAATGATAGCCTTGCTTCATTTCCTTGAAAATGGGAAAAAATACCTGCTGCTTACTGTAGCCTATTAGTTGAAAACTATGTCATTCTTCCTTCCCCTTGGCATTTCTTAAAAACTGAAGAGCAAGCTTGTCAGTGCTTGGGATACTTCATGGCTGGTCACTGGCTACATGAGAGGGAAGACCAATGGTGGCTGGTGGCACTGGGATATGTGGATGAGCGTGAGCTTTGGGAGACTCCTTTCCTTGTCTTTGGGAGAAGTTGGACCAGTCTCACTGGCACAAAGGTATCTCTTCCTCTTGTGTCACTCAGGTCTTTATACTTTGCACATTTGGCATCAAATCTGTTTGAAAGGGACATTTTCCAGTAGACATTTGGCAGCTTGTTAACTTACCAGAAGTTGTACTAAAGACTGACTAGCGGAGGGAGCTCATTCATCCCTCTGCAATTTGGCAGGGCAATTTTAAAAGATCTTAACCTTTAAAAGTTTAACTGATTTGGTAAAACTTTCCATTTCTGGATTATGACCTCTGTCCCTCATGCTATCTTGTGGGTATACTTACTTATTTTACTTAGAGAGTTTATCTTATGCTTACCATTGTTACACACCAGTGGTGACGGTGGACAGCAAACTTACACTCTATGTGATTCTGATGATTAATTCTGAGTTTCAACAGATCATAAAGGAAGAGGCGATAAGAGTGAGTCACTTTTGTTGTCTTTTTCCAGTAGTCCTCTGTTTTCTATTTCAGTGATAAACAAAAGGCAAGTAGCATTGCATCAAAACAATGCCAAAACAGCTTGCTAAAACATGAAGAACTTTAAACAATGATACTGGGCTACATACTAAAACCTTTTATTTGCATCACATAATACAAATGCAGTATACTATATTTGTACTTCCTGAATTTGGTTGTGCTGTTTATTCAGCCTACATCTATTAACCAATAGCTTATTCCACGACTCAGAATGTAGCCTGCTAAAATAAACTATACTGTATTTGTTTGCATTTTCTCCCACAAATACATCATCCAAGCAGTGATTTCCCCACATCAGTTCTTCCTGAACCACTGCTTTTGCAACAGAAGTATTAGGAGTGCTTCTGAAGTCTTGATAAGCTACCTACAGAACATAACTTGCTGCAAAATAGATAAAAAAGTTTTTATAGAAGTGCTCAAACTTTTTATTTTTAAGCCATTGGGGGATGCACTGCTTGAAGATTTCAAGGGCTGGGTCAAGAAGGATGTGGAACAAAATCAGGTTCTAGGACTTATCTGCTGAAATGGTGTAAATTCATCCTGAAACTTACACCCTTGTTTTGTTTTGTGAGGGAAACCAGTAAGCAAATTAGAACTTTTCTTTAACTTTGATTATTAGTTTGTTTATGCATTTTAAATGTCTATTATATGTACATACACAATATACAGTCAGAGTATTTGGTGTTGGGGACATACAGTGTTGAACTTTAACATAATCTCTCTTCCAGTCTCCTTCCAGTGATATTGAACAGCAACGAGAAAAATTTAAAAGAGTCAAGAGAAAATGTTAGTAAATCTGTGGTACTCAAGGCTTCATTCATTCATAGTCATAGATGTTCATGGCCATGACCTGACTTTTAATTTGCAAGATATCATCAAAATAAAAGCCCACAAGAGTGATGCATTAACTATAATGCACACAACTTCACAAAGTGTATGTTATATAACACATTATTGATGGGCAGATGATGCTTGCTATGACTAGTCTCTTGAACTTCTCATTATAACTGTAATAATTAATAATAGAATTTATTAGGGATGCAGTGTCTTCCAATTGACACATTCTGTTGAAAAACGTATTGATAAAGACCCGACATGACAGTTGTAGCAAGCTATAAACAAAGGGAAATACATTCATTTCCCTAAATAGAATCTTAGAATCCTCATTTGTAGTTGAGGTTGGCAGAAGTATAATTGAATGAATAGGGTAGCTCTGGAAGATGGTTGACTCTTGATGATGGGCTGGTTGTGCTTCTGTATGGGAAAGAAGCATGGACTCTATTTTGTAGTAAACCCCAATCAAATCCTGTGATTCACTGAATCAGTAACTTTTGGGACTGTTTTCTTTGAACTTCTTTTAGCACCATCTAATGGTAAAACATGGAACTTTCTCTTTACTTGAGCCATTTTAGTTAAATTGTAGGGTCATAGCAGCAGTACAATCCATGTTATTAGTCATTTCACAAGAAATTGTGGAGCATATCAAAAGGCCAACTTACTCCCAAAGGAGAAAAGTGGATAATTCATCCACATTAATTGAGAGGGCCTTTTGAAGCCCCATCTTGCCTCACTCATTTCTAGGCCTCTATAAGAAAGTACGTCTGATAATATTTCTAATCTAAGAGGTAGAAGAAATCTAACTTTCTACCCAGGGAAGGCAGAAGTGAGGAATCATATGGCCTAAGTGTGAGGAAACCAGAATTCTAGTTTCACCCAGCTGCTAACCTCTGGGGAAAGTACGTGGTCCGTCTGTGCTTCTTTTCTAGATGTGAAAAGTAGGAACAATTGTACTGACTATTCTTTGCACATAGAGTTGTCATGAAAATGCTTTATAAAAGAATACGTAAAAAAAGAATATAAAAAATAAAACATCACGCCACTTAGCAAACAAAATAGAGTATGTATTATAAATCTATAAAAGTAACATGTAAGGCATTGTTTCTGTATTAATCAAGATATCCAGGAGTTGACTTGGGGGGAAAATGAATGATGTTTTCAGTTTTCCACATTAACATAAAACTGTCACAACAATATGTGTTGCTCTGGTGGGAGTCATTGCGACCCTCAGAGAAATAGGCAAATATCACCTAGAGTTGGGGGCTGAGTACATAGACATCAAACAGACTAGTTTAGGTTTGTTTCATAATTATAGTGGGCTTCTTGATTGATGCCACAGTGTCATTTTATAGTTAAGCCACCCTAAAATAATAACAAGAGGTCATGTTAATTTTTACTTATTAAGTATCAGACACTGTAAAGCACTTACACACTTGTTCTTTAACCCTGGGTACCCATCTGGGGGGCAGATACTGTCACTGCCTTCTTAGATGGAGAAATGGAAGCTCTGAGAACCTCCGGGCTACACAGCCAGAAAGAAACAGGTTCATACCTTGTCCTATATGCCACCATGCTGATTTTAATCCTCTCTTTCTAAGCAAACCTTTCAAAGCGAAGCAGAAAATTAATATGACAAATGTCACACTGTAGCTATATGCCTGGGATGAGGGGGTGACTCAGATGCAGGTGTAGCCACCAGCCTCAGGTCTGGGTGTCTGGAATGTTAGCTACCACTTTGAAACATGTGGAAGGACCAAGAATGAGTTGTCTTGGCATTCTGAAGCTCTTCTGTCCTTCATGGGATGATTTTTAGAATTCAATGATTATGCTGCCAAACTGATTTATAAAGAATCAATCTAGGGGTGTAGACTTATAAATGCAGGAAAAATATGATTTATGTGGAATTAATGGTTCTCAAAAATGGTTTTCCGAACGAGTAGTTGCTTTGACCTGATTGCATATCGCTGTTGGATAGTGTCCGGTGCAGATGAGGCCAGGCTGCATATGTGGGAGTCCCGTGGTGACCATGTGATGGCCCAGTGTCTCTGGGGAGGTCTCTCGCCTTCCCTGTGCTTCAGCAATAATGGCAGTCTCCCAGGATTGCTTGGAAGATAGAATGAGCTAATGCATTTAGATATTGGGAACAATGCCTTGCACAGACCTAGCAACCCACAAAGTTAAGAATTATGATGGTTACTTCAATAAGTACTTTCATAAGTATTAGTTAATAATTGCTAACTACTACTTTTATCTAGTTTGGTGAAAGCCATGTTTTTCAAAATTCATTAACTTGGGAATCAAACCAGGATGTTAAAATGGTCACAAAAACATTTCTTTGTGTTCACCTATACTCAGTAGCGTCAGGCCCCTTCATCTCAAAGTCATGCCACCAGTCACATGTGGGTCATCCTATAGCAATCTTCCCACCCCTGAAAGGCCTCGCGTTCTCTTTTGATGAGAAATATATTTACTGATCTCTGATGAATCTGGAAGGAAATTTCTATAACTTACCTATACATGTAATTTCAATAAATCAGTATGGTGCTGTAACTGTTTTGGCATAATGACACCATAGGGTGTAATGAAATAGTTAAACGTTCCCGCTTATATTTTAATCATCATAAATGTGACAGATATGAACAAATTCAGGTCGGTGTGTTTGTATTGTAAGTAAACTAAGATTCCATGGGTCTCATGGCTATTAGTGATTTGTCTTTCCAAAATGGTAAACAACTCTTGCAAATGTCATGAACAAAACAAAATACAATGTTCCCTTGCTTGACCATGAAATTATGTTTTGTAAAATTCAGTGAATTAAAAGTGGGTACAATGCTTGGGGTTTATATATAAAATGGATTCAAGCCCTAGGTTCAAATAATTAGCAACAGGCTTTACATCTACATCATTGTCCAGTGAAACATTCAAAAGCTATGTGGGATAAGGGAGAATTCTGTTGTTTCCAGAGTGATACCTAACATTGTAACAGCTGTAGTGGTATGTGTCCTGGCTAATGAGAGTGGATGCCTAACTATTCAGATGCGGAATTTACATCTTGCTAATGCACTCCAAATAAACACCAGCTTTATTCTACACATGGCAGAAATCTAGAATTTATGACCCTTAGCCATTACATTTCCATAGCATTCTTTATCATTGTGACGCCCTCAAATGCCCTCTTTATCTTAGATGATGTATCCCATGTGCTCGTGAATGCAGTCCACTCATACTTGATAGTGTGTCTAGCCCTTGCTCCACTTGGCTCTGGTGTCCTGTGATCATCTGCTGCTGATGTACACCACTGGTCATGCCCACCACAGGTGCCCTGGCACTGGGGACTCACATGGCAAAGGCTGCATTTGCTGTGCTTGTCATTGACTGTGTTAAGGTGCTATGCCCAGCATGAGGGACACCAAGGTTCATGCTGTGCCAGCTTTCCCTCTGGCTGCTGCTGAAACTGTTGGTGCCATGTCCCATCGTGTTGGTCACTGTCTTGCCTATGGGTTGGAAGTCCCTTGGTGTTCTCTGAAGCCTGAATACGTCAAAGCTAAATTGAGTTAGTAGTAAAATATCAGTAATCAAAAGCCTTCTTTATGCTATATTTTTTTCCTGTTGAAGGTAATGTTGTATCGTCAATCTCTTACAGATAATTTAGAAAAAAAACGTCCATTTTAATAGTTTGTTTCCTACCTAAGCTAGTGGTGGAAGAGAGCCTATGGAATGTGGGAACAGCATACCAAGGGCTGCCCTCCTGTTTCATGGCGTCCTGTGATTCTTGGACTTCTCTCCAGCCACCTCTTTTCCTTTAACATAGATCCCATACTTGCTGTTAGGCCTCACCCACCGATCCAGTCAAGGCCAGAGGTGGTGAATTCTTCAATGAACATAGATTAGTTTCACAAAAAGACTCCACTGCACTGGTAAATCATAACCAGAGAGCATTCTTGTAACCTCTTATTGAACATGAAGTATAAAAGAATAACCAAAAAAGGTGTATTTTTCTTTTCTTCTATTTTGGGGGATGTGATGGTGACATTCGGTATTGCTGTGTTGTAACAATGTCACAACTGGACCTGAAATATTTCTCTTGAACAAGGTATGGAAATAGGGCTATATTTATCCTCAAAATAGAAATCCATAACTATGTATGTTCTTGTGTTCCAAATATGGCAGAGGCCGAAAGTCTCCTTTAAGTCTAAATACAGAATTAAGAAGAAAAGGAGAAAGGTTACATGGTTAAGTAAACTGGTTATGCGTAATTTATCTTTTTCAGTTCAGTGTGTTGCAATGTTTCTATTTCTAGATTCCTTCTCAGTTTTATGTAGTTGGCCATTCAACAGCCAATTTTAGAAGAGATTGTGTCATTTAAGGGAAAAAAACTTCAAACTGTATTCATAACAGGCTGTAAAAAGCAAAGATACCACCCACAAAGGGATACTTAAAATTTTCCAGTTTCATGATTTATTGGTAAATCTACACATATGTTGTGCCGAGAGCAAAATGAGCAATGTACCAGGTGTATTTTGAGTTTTAAATTAAGAGAAACTTTATCCATTGGACAAATTTTATTAGTATATTTTGCTGTTTATAAGCTATTGAAACATATTAAACTGTTTTGAGGTGAAAAGCCTTAATAATATAGAATATGGCTCATGGCTGGGGAAGTGTAGGGTAAGTGGAGGCAGTCTGGCTTCCTCACCCAGGTGTCTGGGTAACTAAGGGAAGCAGTGTTCCCACAGCCTGGGGGGGCCTGATAACCAGTGTTCTCATAGCCTCGAGACTGGGTCCGATAAACTGTTCCCATAACATGAAGTGGGCTCACATGTGCAGAATCATGCTATGTTATATAATTTTCTGGCTTTTCGCTGGCTTTGTTTGTTCTACTGTTTAAGAAGGTAGTAGGGGCTCCTTGCTGGGCACCACACTGGAGAGCGAGGGCCATGACGTGTGCCACGCGGAGACATTCAGGGGGACACACGACTGGCAGTGTGTGTGACTCTCCCACCTGTGAATAAAGGCAGGTCAGACATCTCAACAGCTCCGTGAATATTCTCCATCTGCCCGAATGCCATGAACCTGCCAGGGCCTGAATGGCCGAAACATGGGAAGCAAACCTGGAAACAACAACAACGAAAAGCAAACAAGCAAGCCACTAGAGTCTCATTCCAACTTCGAAATTTCTAGTCAGAAACATGTGCCCTAACGTTAACTCAAGCTCCTGGGACTAATTGATCCTGTGAATGTTTAAAGATATTTGGTAAATAAAAGCCAGGGTTGGGGATCGAAGAAAGTGCTGGGTAAAGGGCAGCGTTCTCCCAGCAGTCAGAGGTAGTGGCAGGCAGGAGAGTAGGTGAGCACTTTTGCAGCATAGTGCTGAAACCTGAACTGCAAATCATTTGATGGATAACGGCAGCCATGGACTTCTGTCACTTTTCACTCCAGATCCATGAAATTGAATGAGCACTCTTGAGTTCAGCTTTTCTCCTAACAGAAACTTCGTGCACTTTTCCTTTAAGTTGGAGTTTGTTCAGCTGACAGAGACCCACCTTCCCTCACTGTGGAGAGTCCTAGCTGCCAACTTGGGCAATTGGACCTGAACCTGGCCTGAGGGGAGTGAGCCAGGCATGGTAAGGGACCTGGGCAAAAACCACCCATCTGAGAGAATGCTGGAGCACCATGTTGGGTTAAGCAAACAGATAAACAGACAGAACACCTCCTCCAACAACTGATCTGACTCCAAAAGCCTTGAGGATTATTTTAAAATTTTAATAGTTCTTTTTTTTTTTTTTGAGGGAAGGCTGGTACTCATTAATGGCTGATGCTCATTAATTTGGAGACAAAAATGTCAGCAATAGGGTAATTAACCTTTTCAACACAATGACATTTTTGCCAAATCCTGTTTTTGTAACTTTCTTCTCTCCTTATGCACCCCCGTCACTCACCAAAACACTGGCTGGCACAATCTCTCTTCACTGATCTCTTTGTCCACTCTCTTTTCTCCAACTCATTTATGTAGATTAAAAGATCAATTTATCTATTCTTATTATTCAGACAACATAACAAAGACTTGATTCCCAAATAAGAATGTATCATTCTTTCTTAAAGGGAAAAGGAGGAAGGATATCCTTTCTTTTGATATTTTATCACCGTTATCCAATATTTTCCCCTTTTGACTTAAAGCCAGCTTGAATTCTTTCCACTATGTACCATCCAAGCTTTTCCGTTCAGCTTCTGTTGGCTGGGTCTGTAGAATCAAACTACAGCAGACACTTGAGGCAGTTAACTCAGGACTTTGAACACCTGAGTGATGCCAGAGCTCACGGGATTTTTTAGGCAATGACTACAAAGCCCTAATTTAAATTGAAATGACTGGGTGCCATAAAATTATTCTAAGACATGCATTTGGTAGGAAATAGCAAGATAAAAATGACTTGTTATCCATCATCCACCTATTTTAAGGCCTTTAAGTAGCAGCTTAGAACTGGAAGTTCAGTCAGGGACATGCAAACAAGTGCTGTTAATTGAGATGATGTGCTGATGTCAAAACTCTGAAGCTGAGTTACAGTGTACTGGATCTCTGAAAAATAATTCATGCATATGGCGTGTTGGCAAAGATATATGAAAAAGATATGATAATATCCTTATAGAATATAGTTATTTGAATTTAATGTCCTGGTCTAAATTCTACCTGGAGAAGAGACAAATTAACTTCAAAGTTTAAAATCCAGACAAGAATTTAATCACCTAATTAACATATTTTTTGTTTTGTTTTTTTATCCTCACCCAAGGACATACTTAATAGATTTTAGAGAGGGTGACAGGGAGGGAGAGGGAGAGGAACATCGATGTGCGAGAGAAATATAGATCAATTGCCTGCCCTGCGCCATCCCCTGACCAGGAACAGCGCCTGCAACATTTCGGTTTATAGGATGACGCTCTGACCAACTGAGCCATACCAGCCAGGACCCTAATTAACATATTTAAAGACCAAGGATTATTTAACACTTCAGATATGAAGGCTCCTCCCACTATGGCTCAATTAATTGATTCATTGTTTAGTCATTTACAGGGTATGAAACAGGCTGATGGACCTGACTAGTTCCAAAGGTACCTAGCTAAGGTCAGACACTGAGGCATTGTTTCAGAAACTCTTGTCAGGTGTCGCCTGGCTTCCCATCTTGCCCTTTGTGTCCTTATCCATTAGGAGTGGACTCTGTGTTATAATGCCTGTCAGCCCCACCTGCTTCCACAGACTCCAATTATATTGCTGGTCAGTTGGCGAGAAAAAATGCAAGGACAAAATGGTTCAATAGAAATATGCTTGTTGAGTGTCTTAATGAAAAATCTGACCCAGTCCGTGTTCCCGACCCATTTCTGGTGTTTGGACCTTTGTCTCTCATTGGATTTCGTTGGACAATGGACTACAGTCTCTGCATGTTTCATATTTTGGTTTCACTCCCTTAGAGTCAGATACTATGAGAAATCTTGATATTTTAAATATTTACTGGGTTCATATAATGCATTTGTTTGTAAATAATATTGATATAGGGAAGCAAATTGACAGTAATATCATGCATACTTTATTATAGCAAAAAATAGAGTAACAATTAAAAATTGAGTTGGTCTATGAAGTTGCCAACTATTAAAGGAGAGATATGTTAATTCATGGTTTTATTTAAAATAGGGGCAATGACCCCAGTGTTTGTGTCTTACATTTAAATTAGGATTGATTTCAATATACTTGGAAAGAATTTCAAATCACTGTTAGAGAGTTTTTGCTAAGTCATTAATTATTCTGATGTGATTTCAATAATATTTCATGGTTTACTCCAGAAAATATTCCTGAGGAAAAAGTTTAACGTTAATAATGGGATTAACATATTTTTATGGTGGGTGGGCTTAGACAACTATTCTATTTTCATATTTGTTGCACTCTATATTAATATTTGGGCTTGTGTTTCAAATTGTTATTAATGGTGCTCATTAATTTATATTAAATTATTCATCTTTGGTTTTGTTGAAGTAGTCAAGCATTATTTTTCTTTTCCTCTGGAAAATTCACTCAGAAAAACATTGAAGCAAAATTAAGCTGCCATAAAATAATAAAACAATCTTTCATGCTATTTGGTCATTGCCGTGAAGTCCTAGGGGCAAGAAAATTGAAGTAGTGGTCTAGGCATAGCTTTTATTACCAAAAAAAATGAGCTGAATTCAAGGTTCTTATGTTGTCATGGTCAAGACATAGAGCAGTCCATGAGGAAAATTGTTTGTGTAGAATTACATGACTTCGACACATCCACTGAAAAAGAACAGAAAGGAGAACATTTATGGCTCTCCATTTAGTGAGTGCTCAATAAACATTTGATTGATTGGTCAGTTGGTGAAAACTATACAATGACTACCCATTTAAAGAACATCAATGTCATTGATCTGGCCCATTTTTACATGTCGAACTATGTCTCCACTTACATGAGGACATGGACTTCATCTCATTTTCTATAACATAAAGTGGAAGTTATCCCCTCCCCATAAGTACTGTATTGAAGTGCTATGTGGTTTGTATTTGTGGTCTGAGGCACCCTTATATGAGGCACATGAGAAGTATTCTGAAACTATAGATAGTAAACTATTGGTGTCAAGGCCACATAGGTAATAGTATAGTAATGTCAGATTTTCAGGAGGGAATTTCGAATTTTGAGTTCCCTGGCTTAAGGCTAGAACTATGTATTAATAATGCCCTTAAGCGTTTGGCCAATGCTACTCGTATAAAATGAAAGTAAAATCTTATTAAGGAATTGATGTGTTTGGAGTAATACATATCTAAATTATATCATTTAAGTTCAAGTAAGTCTAAATAGACCAGAGTTTTGTCTACCTGTCATAAATCTGTTGACTAAGCGGTAGTTCTGTTTAAATTTGTATTGGTTGTTTGCAAAGAAGTCATTCCCTGAACAAAACAGAGAGGAACAGACTTAAATTTTACACTAATTGGGTCAGTCCCTGGCTTATTCCATCCACAGACACTTAGCTTTAATGCAGAACTCCTTTAAACACGTGGAACTGTACAGGAAACGAACGGCTTTGCTGGGAGACTGCGTTGCTAAACTTGAATCACTGAACTTGAATCACTAAAAACAGAGGGTGTTTTTATAGGCTACTTATAGTAAAGATGCTGTGTTTCATTTTGGTCTACACAACATTAGCTTATTCCACATACTTCCTGCTTTGTTCTTAAGAGACTAATGTCAAATGTTTAAGAATGACGTAAAAGAGGGTTTAATAGATTAGCCTTTATTTGAAAGTCTGCAGTGGTAAGGAGCCCTTAGTGTTGAAAAAATTTAAAAGGGGTAAAGTTTTAGTTACACTTCAAAGTTTCTAAAGTTGTAAATAGGCTTTCTAGGTTACAGAAAGGATTATATTAAACTTCTATTACTAGTTGCTATTTAATATTTTTGAGTGTTCTATATATGCCAAATGCTATGCAAAGCACTTTAAAAGAAATTTCATATTTAGTTCTGTCAGAGTCTATATGAGGTAGGTTCTTCTTATTATTACTATTATTATTATCCCCATGTTCTAGTTAAAGGTACTGAATTTAAATAATTAGTTCATGGTCACATCTATGAATAAAAATCCATTAATAGACAGGAGTTAGGCCTTTAAAAATTAATGTTATTTGGGATATTATTTGTAAAATATTTTTGAAGGAAAAATTTATCAGCAATTGTGTGACTATGTGCTAGGCAAATTAGAGCATGTGTCTTTATTGGGTTCACCCATGTCTCCTCGCACCCAGGTTCAGTCTGCTTGGTCCAGCCTCCATACAGCTTTCCCCTTGGCTGGCTGCTGGTGACCTAGAACACTTCCTGTGCTCACATGGGTTCCAGGGGGCTCTGCTGACACTGGACATATCAGGGTATCCCTCTCTGCCTCCTCATTGGTGCTGCCTCAGTGCTGTTGCAGTGTTCTAATATGGCGGAGCTGATCAGGACACTCTAGTAAACACCTCATTGAAGTCGAGAGAGAAAACCAATTCTTGCCCATGTTACACTCATTTCCTAGGCTGTGAACAGAAAGGCTCACCTACAACTCCAGCAAAACTGCTCAGCACTTGGCTTGCTCATTCTTCTCATTTTGGCCTCCTTTTCTGTGACCAATGCACATATCTCTTATCTGAGTCAGAGGAAAGAGAAGACTCGTGCCAAAACACATTTTCCAAGTATAGGGTTTATGCTGGATATTCTCCATTTGCCTGTCTATGTTCACTCTACCAGGGGGTCCAACCCGTGGCCCATGGGCCACACACAGCCCAGGATGGCTATGAACACAACACAAAATTGTAAATTCACTTAAACCTTTTTTTTTGCTCCTCAGTTTTCATTAGTGTTTGTGTATTTCATGTGTGGCCCAAGACAACTCATCTTCTTCCAGGGTGGCCCAGAGAAGCCAAAAGTTTGGACATCCCCTGCTACACCTTTCCCGAGAAAGCTGTCCTCCATAGACTGCATCAGAGGGCTCCCTGGCACCCTGACTTCAGGCGGGAGAGCAGAGCTCAGATGCAGTTTGTTCCCTGGCTTCTTCCCTCTCAGACCCAGCGTGGAAGTGCCTGAGCTCTTCTACCTGTGGCCACAGCTTCTGCTCCTTGGGTCTCCCACAGTTGTGCTTTCTGCCTGACTCTGTCATGGTGTCCCTTCTGTCCTGGGGGTGGCAAGGGCTTCCATTTGTCAGCCATGGGGAGCTTTACTACTTGTTGCTGTTTGTCTTTACCTCTTCCCTCATGTTTGTTTGTTGACATTTACTTCTTTAATAGTCTCTTGGTTAAGGTTCTTGGTTAGTAGTCTCTTCAGTTACCCCTTTGATCCTGCCACTCACCCATGTTCTCCCAGCGCCCCGACGGAGCGTTGTTTCCTGGCTATGACTTCAGTGTGCATGTACGTTAGTTTATGCTTGCCATGCCTGTAAGTTCGGAGGTCATTTTTGCATGGCTTTCATGCCTGCAGCCTAAGGACTAAGACTTGCAAGTATCCTCAGGCGAGAAGAAATTTTAAAACATCCACTGATAGTGCTTATTTACACTTCTGATCTCAAAACTAATTGTTAATAATTAATTAAGGCCTTTGGCCTCACCGGAAGCTTTAAAATAAGAAAATCCTGGCTAAATTTAGCTTCCTAAGACTAAATGCAAGACAATATACAAACGTTTGTGAAATATTATTATATTTTCACTATTTCTTTCCTATTATAGCTATGGGGAAAATATTAAATCAAATACAATATAAATTTGGTGGCTAATCTTTGCTAGTACAAATGTTTTCTAGTATTTGTCTGTGATGTTCATATATAGTTATATGTCACATAGAAGGGAAAAAAATAACCAAGTAAATACTTTAATACATTGAAATATTATTTTGTTTTAACTGCACATTGGCTTAACCTCCCAAAACTAGTTCATTGCTAGAACAAACATTTACTGACCACTTGTTTTATATAAGCATTGGGTTTAGCAATGTGGGGCATTCAGAATATTCATGGGGAATCACATTCTGGATGCTAGAGTGTTCCTCAACAATGCCATGTGCCCATTAAGCATTGGTTGTAAAGGATCAAACTGAAAACCCATGTCTCATGGTTCAGGTTTAATCTTCCTTTCCATAATACTATACCATAGTCAGCGGGTACTCAGTGTCTGGCCAACCAGATACCGGAAGGCACAATAAAGGCAGTCTTTAGTTATCCTTAGCAAACTGTTTATTTTCATTCTGGGTAAGTGGTGAGGTTATAGGCTTTAGAGCTCTTTAAAATAAGCTAAGAGTAATAAATAAATAAAAGTTCACATAATATTTCATATCTGTATTTGCTATCTATTCAGTTCTCAAAGTATGGGGTAGAAAAACCCTAAAGACACATGCACAGCTCTCCATATTTAATTACTTTCTGAAAATATGTAATAAATGTGTTAATGAATTACAAGGCCATTCGAAGACTCTTTGTATCATACACCCTCACATCACAAATTCCTTCCAAAAGCAAGAGCTAGTTGTGACATTATTTATAGACTTCTAGGCTCTGTGTGTGTGTCCAAGGGAAAAGGGGAATGGAAATTAAGTGGATTGGTCTGGTCTATTGAAAGAGCCCTTGCTAGAAATGCCAAATGAGAGATATAAGGAGTGGGGGCTGCTGACAAACCTTTGACTCAGTCACATAAGAACTTATGGTACTTAAAGTTTCCATAACTATTTATGAAAGCTTCATAAAATACACTTGCAGCTTTTTAAATGTATCAGTGGAGCTTATTTTTAATTTTTGGCTATAATCAAGTGGAAATGATTTTAGATGTCAGGGTACCTGTAATTAGAGTTTTATTTATTCATTTCTTTAAAATCATAAATGTAACCTCCAAACCTGGAATAATATAATTGCAAGTCTAATATACATGTGTGCATGTATATGTATACACACACACAAAGGGTAAAAATTACTTTACTCAATATTCAGTTCCATTGTTTGACCACAGTTTTAGAGGCCGATGTGGAAATCTGACATATTCTTTGCAATTCCTGTATTGGATTCCTTCAAGTACATGGCATGGGCTCCTCCACTTGAACTAAACCAAAAGAGTTACATAAAATTGTTTACTATTTTGACATATTTCTTGACTACTTCCTTAAAATTATTGAGCTACTACCTGTGTAAAACACTTAATATGACTAGTTCCTTGAAGGTCACTTCTGTCTGGGCTTCAAATTGGTGCTTTGCTTCTGGGCAGCAAAAGTAAAGGGAGATCGGAGTAAATTACACTGTTCTCATATTATACAAAAAAAGCTACAAATTAGCGCTTCAGGGAAGACAAAATTTTTTCTAGTAATAAATTCTAAAAAATGTCTATTTAGTGAAAAAAAAGAACACGTATTGTCTTCCTGCGAATTTAATCTACAAAATTGCCTAGTGAAAAAAATACCCTTATTTTCTTACTGAAAATCTAAAAGATTATACAGACACTTCAACTGATTCTTAAAAAAAGAAATGACCTTACAGACTCTTCATTTGTCACCTCCAGAAACAAACCGTTTGAATATTTCTTTTATTAAGATGTGTTAGAACGTCATTAATAGGGAAGCTTCATAAATAGGCCATCATTTTTTGAGAAAGATCACACTGTGCTAAATAATGAGGTTTGGGAATACATTGAACAGCTTGACTTCTGCTGACTTTTACTTAAGAGTGTGAAGTGTTTTAAATTAGACTATGTTAGTATCGATGAAATGTGCACCGGGGGAAAATAATTTAAAGGCTTTGTTCCATTTTGAGAGCTAGATATATTGTATAATTTAAAAATAAAGCACTGTGACCGGACAGTAAGGAAGCAACAACTCTCGCATGCTGTTGAAGACAGTGGAAATCGGGGCAACCTTTTTGGAAGCCGATTTAGTGATAATGTCTGTCAGATTTGCAATGCATTTACTCATTGACCTGGCAATTATACATGCAGATTAGAATTGACCCTGGACAGACTTGTAAAAGTACACCAAAATAGGTGTATAAAAGCATTCACTGCAGTACTTTTGAAATAGTAAAAGGAAAATATTATAAAAATAATCTAAATATACAACAAAAAGGAATGGTTAAATTAAATGTATATTCATTTAATGACACACTCTAAGCCAATAAGAAGTATAGAGTAGTTCCGTATATGCTGCTATGGAGAGGACTCCAGGATGGGTTAGTAGGTGAACAAGCCAGACACAGGTTACTCTAATGGCTCTTAGATAACTTGCAAAACAGAAATACAGACGCTCCTTGACTTAGGATGAGACTACTTCCTGATAAACGCATCGTAAGTTGAAAATACATTTAATACATCTAATCTGCTGAACATCACATCTTAGCCTAGCCTACTTTAAATGTGTTCAGAGCACTTCCATTAACCTACAGTTGGGCAGAATCACCTAATGCAATGAATACACTGTAGCGTATCTGTTGTTTAGAGCAGTGATCTCCAACTGGTGTGCCACAAGCACTTTTAAAACATGCAATCAATGCCTGACTATTTAGTCGGAGTCACTGACCTCTTTTCCCTTAGTTTGTCAAATAAAGAAAAATAACAACAATCAATACAACAGTAGCTGTCCTGTGTGAATGAATCAAAATTATACCTATTTTTGTCAGATTGACAAAAAATGTATATATTTTTTTGGTGTGCCGCAGAATTTTAGTAGTTTATATGTGCCATGAGATAAAAGAGGTTGAAAGACGCTGGTTTAGAGAGTCATGTGGCAGGGCTGACGTGGAGCTGCAGGTCACTGCCACTGCCCAGTATCACAAGGAAGTATGGTACCACGTATTTCTAGCCCGGGAAAAGATCAAAATCCAAAACTTGAAGTATGGTTTCTCTTGAATGTGTATTGTTTTTGCATCATACAGTAAAAAAATCATGAGTCAGGGACCATCTGTATCTACATGTATAGGTTTATATAGATATATTGATATTTATTTCAAGTTATGTATTGAAGATGATGTGCATCTTATCAATTTTCTACTTCGCTGGATGGTAAAGTGAATATGTAAATTTTGGCTTTGACTTGAAGGGGAGGGATCCTACATGGAGGTGGATTGCTGGATGCTTTTCTTTTCAATAGTTTTGTCTACAATTTGACTTTTAAAATTATGTACATCTATTAAAAAATATCAACATGAGTGTTTTGAAGTCGCTATTGTTGACCTTTTATATAATGCAAAAACCCAATAAATAATATTTTACAAAATAATAAAGCACTGTTGTTAGGTCACAGAGCATGACACACTCTACATGTGAAAGGAGGAGCATCTGTATTGTTAGGAGGTAAACTCAAGTTGTCTATAGAATATGCTCCTTGCAAACAATGTTGGCTCCCCATATTGAGAGTGCATCTCCGAGCTGTGTGGCAGATAGATCTGCTTGGTGCAGGGCAGTTGGAGACATCATGTGTATCCCCCCTTCTGAGCAAGAAGATTTCAAATCAGATATTACACTTGTTTTCCTAGTTTGTGGTAGGAACATATACTATGAAACAAAGACAGTTTTAACACAGCAGACTCTATTTTGGAAGCAATTTCAAAAGGAAGCACTAAAATGACTGGTTATTGCTCTTTTGAATGTTTTCAGAACTGCGACTTCTGGTGAGCCCCTCTGTGTGTTTGGACCAGAGCACACAATTCAAGCTGAGTACGTGGAGTCACCCCTCAAAAACAGTGAAACCACAGATGTGGAAATCGTGGGCCTGGAGACGTGAACAACTGTAAGTTAATCATTTGAATTGTTATGTCCAGCATGCATTTTAGGAAACAGCTAACAAGAGAAAAACTCTGAATAGATCTCGGGGTTTTTGCAGGTTTGAATTATTA
>VMDR010018745.1:0-18908 GCA_007922815.1 Macrotus californicus
TGCGATGCTAACATTTCTAGGAAAAGAACAAATGGTCAATAATGCTAAGACACTCCTGGAAAAGAAGCATGAGATGAGATGACTTGCCCCATCAGATCTAAAGATTTATCATATATTGTATTAACTAGGGTAATGTGGTGCCGGCACAGAAATAGAGAAATTTAACCAACGGAACTGAACTGAACTTCTGCTACCACCTATTCTGGCTACAGTAGAGGTGTATTCAACTTGTAGAGCAATTGTTTCTTCCGAGTATCAAATGATTTTGGTGAATAATATTTACCTTTATCCTCAAAGGTAATAAGACACTAATTTCTGCAATTCCAATTATGTCTATTGGTATAGTTAATGTGGCCAGTTCTAATTCAGAATATGGAACTCCAACACTCTTCTAGAAAGGGAGCCATATAATATTTTGGCCAAATCTGGATACCTTTGAGGATGAGAAGCCCTATTTATCAATAAATTATACCTATCAAACCAGGACAGACTGTTACCCCACTTACACTCAATTCTGTGCTCTTTTAATAACCAGTTTGCTCTATCAGTTATACCAACTGTTTCCAGGCCAAATGCCACCTTTTAAAAATTATTGGTCAGAATGTGTTAAGGAACAATATATATCTTTTTATGACAAGTCCACCTTGACCATGAAACTAGTCAACAACCACAGTAGAATAGTGGGTACCCAGCGGTATTTGAGACAATCATTCTGCCCATAAAGCACAGGCAGTGGGACTGGAGTACTGGGTTCAAATCCCTTCTCTGTCCCATGTGTCCTTGTGACTTTGGGAAAACCAGTGAACCCCTCTGAATCTCAGTTTCCACATTTATCAAATGTAAAATATAAAACCTATACTTCGAGACTGTAGTAAAGAATGAAGACAAATATAAAAAGCTGGCATAACTCCCAGCCCATAGTAGGTGCTCAATAAAGGGTAGATATAGTGTATTTAGTACTGATATTAACGTGATGATTGTGATCACCTGGTACCACTGGTTTCAATGGAATCAGTATTGCTTTACTCTTTCAAAAATAGCGTGTATGTTTTCACTGAAACCCATTCTTTGAGACTTAACCCTAAAGAAGTACAGCCCAATCCCCTTGATGCCTGAGGCTTACTTTCCAGAACTTCAGACTAGTACTCACAGTCAAAACCCACTTCTGCCATGGTCCACCTCCTAGAGATACTTAATGCAAAGTCTGTACCCTCCCATCCAGACCCCCACAGATCACTCACTCACTTCAGGGCCTTTCCAGGTCACTGTGTGGCCCCAAGAAGTATGCTCTGTTGGTCTCTAAGTCTCCAATCCTCTCCTCCCTGGACCATCTTGCTGTATCCATGGCAACCCATGTTATGACTTCTGCCAAATAAAAAGCATAATGTTAACACATTTATTTGTTCATCATAAACTCAACATAATTAGTTTAAAAGTTGGGGCTCCAGGTTGAGGCAAACCTTCCCAGATTCCTAAAGGGGACCCCAGCCTAACCCAAAGCCCCAAATATGTTGGGTCCAGAACCCTCATTTCTTCCAATCATTGCATAATCAACATAGATAAAGAAGCAAAATTCCCTTGAAAGATTTTCAAGGTCCTTTTTAAAGTGTTTCCCTCACTATTGTGGTTTTAAACTATGGCCACGACCTCAAGACCAAATTACAGTCTCTGGCAGCCGATTTCAGTCTGGTGGTTACGGCAATAAATTTGGAGTCAGGAATCCTGGAGTGTCAGCCAAATATTCCCTGGGTGACCACAAACAAGTAAGCTGTCTTTGTCTCAGTTTTTCTATCAGGCAAATGGGGTAGTTTTGCCTTTCTTCCAGCTGCTTCAAAGGCACATGTTACGACAATTATCCCACGGCCACAGTAAACTTGGAACTTTCTGCTCAGTAACAAAGCTATTGTCAGCTTTTTCCTTCAAAGTATAATCATTTAATCTTTGGGTACTTTAGGTTTGGGATGTCTGAAGGTTATTGCTGGAGGTTCATTCAGGGGTATTTTTCTCTAGGGTTACTCAGCCACATACCCAATTGCCCTAGTGCTGGCTGATGGAGGCAGCAGCATCTTCCAAAATATCTAACCAAAGGGCCTGCGTTCAGCTCAGGAGAACGGCATTGCAAAACCACACTGGTGGCTTCCTTCAACCCAAACCCTCAGACTCCCACATGATAGGAGCATCTGACACCATTTGGAAAATATTCTAAAGAATAGGTAAATAAGTCCTGGTGAAGATTCCGATCTCTGCTTCCTGTTCTTGTGTGACACCAATATATTTCCTTGTTTGCCATGTTTCTATTATTTTTAGTTCTAAAGAGATCTTTTGTCCACGCTCCATATTTTAATGACATTTTAGCACTGATAAATTCTATTGGCTCCTTGCATACAACCATTAACAGACCTATGGAGTGGTATCACTTTCAGAGCAGCTTTAAGAAAGAAAGAACTTTTAAGCTTGAGTTCTTACAGTTGATAAATGTGATGGCCATTGAGAAAAGAAAGATATATAGTTAGCAGATAGGTTATTTTCAAAAGAACTTAAATTATTATTTATATTACTGATTTTCCCTCTTTCTTATTGTTTTGTATGCATGTCACTTCTGAATAAAAACATAGACTTTGGTAATTTAGTGGAATATTAAAGTGTCACCACATAATGATACATTCTATTCTGTTTGCCAGAATGGTTAACTGACAACTGAAATAGAAAGAAAAAATCTAATCACACTCATTCTCTTCTGATGTAAATAAATAAAAATTAGCCCTGGCTGGTGTGGCTCAGTGGACTGAGTACCAGCTTGCAAACCAAAGGGTCACAGGTTCGATTCCCAGTCAGGGCATACTCCTGGGTTGCAGGCCAGGTCCCCAGTAGGGGGTGTGTGAGAGGCAACTATGCATTGATGTTTCTTTCCCTCTCTTTCTTCCTTCCCCTCTCTAAAAATAAATAAGTAAAACCTTTAAATAAATAAATAAATAAATAAATAAATAAATAAATAAATAAATAAATAAATAAAAGATAGTACTGGGGATTTTAGCCAATTATAGTACAAAACTCTAAATCGTGTGTTTCATTATTAATACTTAAATATACATATATTTTAAATATATATATACATATATATATGAACAAGGACTCCAAAAAGTTCTGTATTGCTCATGTATTTATATATGAGAGAGTAATTCATGCCCACATCGTGTAGTAGAAAGATTAGGCATCAATTAGAAATTCAGCTTCCCAGGTTCTGGTTCAAGTCTTGTATGACTTCAAAGTCTCCTCTTGGTTCTGCCACTAAATCTCTTTGTGACTTTAGGTGAATTCCTTCATATTTTGGGGATCTAGTTTCCTGATAGTTATGGGTTGAATTTTGTCTCCCCAGGCCCCGGAAAAATAAAAAGGTGTGTTGAAATATTAACCCTTAGTCCCTCAGAATGTGACTTTATTTAGAAATAGGGCCCTTGCAAATGTGATTAGTTAAGATGAGGTCATATTAGAGTAGGGTGGGCACCTGACCCTGGGTGACGAGGGTCAGTTTAAGAAGATAGTCATTGAAGACAGAGTCACACAGGAAAACAAACACCATGACACAATGAAGGCAGAGACTGACTTATGAAGTTGAAAGCCAAAAGAATGCCAAAGATAACCAGAAAAGCACTCGAAGCCGCAGCGTTAAGGAAGGATTCCCCTACAGGCTTCAGAGGGCACCTGGCCCTGTCACACCTGGTTTGAAACTGCTACACTGTACGACCGTGAGACCATAAATACCTGTTGCTTTCAGCCGCCCACTTAATGGTACTTTGTTATGGCATCCTCAGGAAACTAAAATGGGATCTTTAAATTCAGAGGGCTGGACTCTTAAAGCCTCTTCCATAAATGTATTGTTATTATTTGAAGTTTGGGGTCAAGACACTTTTTCTGTGAAGAGTCAGTAAATAAATAGTTTAGATCTTACTGGTCACATAGTTTCTGTCACAAACACTCCGCTCCACTGATCGAAAGCTGTCCTAGACAATACATAAACAAATGAGTGTGGCTCTGTTTCAATAAAACTTTATTTGTGGACACTGAAATTTAATTTCATGTAATTTTTCTATGTCACAAAATACTATGCTTTGAAAAATGTTTCCCTACCATTTGGAAATATACAAACCATCCCCAGCTCCAAGCCACACAAAAACTGACAGGGGGTCAGGTCTGACCGGCAGCCTGCGGTTTGCTGACCCCCGCTCCAGGTTGTTGCCGTAGGTTCGACCAGCTGGTAGCAAGCGTGACAAAAAGCAGTGCGCATGTGGCCTTTTCCCCAGACACGTGTGCTCAGCAGCCTGACGTTCTGTGGACAGTAATCATTGCATTCTTGGGGCTATATGTGTCTACAAGAAAAATACTTTTCATAAACCCCCCCAAGAATCACATTTTAAAATGCATAAGAGTTTTTTTTTAAAAATCCATTTCATGACTTTATCTCTTTGCTTTAGAGGCCTGAGCAAGTTTAATAGTATGCCAAATATTAATACTAAGAACTATAACTATCTGTTGAGTACGTACACATTGCCAAGCACTCTACACAACGCTTCACACAATGATCTCATTAAGCCTACAACAACCCCATAAACTGCATAGTCCGATATCCCAGGTTAGAGATGAGGCTTAGAAAGATTAAGGGATGTGCCTGAGGGCGCACAGCTAGTCCTAACTGAGCCAGGAATAAATCAGGTGCTTCTGACCCCAAGGTTCATAATTAAGCCATTTCATACACTATTGTTAATTTCTTGCTATGCTTAATTTCAAATTTTTAATTCCCAAATATATATTGTAATTTACTATAGTAAATTATACTTTTCATTATATAATTAATGTCAAAACCTATAATTTTATTAAAAATAAATAATAACCAATTAAAATCAAATATACAATTCACAATAACAGCAAAGAACAGAAGAAAAACGTACTTCATTCTACTCATTAAATCAAATCAAATATAACATTTGATTTCTTTACCTCAAATACTGGAATTACATGAGCAAATGGCCCAGCCTTAGTCTCAAACTATTCAGCTCTGGGGAAAATATAGAGTACAACATAGAACTACATACTGCTTTATAGTATACTGTTTTCTTGCCGCTCAATGAAAGAGAAGGTGGAAAAACCCCAACAAAGTAACCTGTTGGTAGCATTTGTATTTATGTTTCTCTTTCGAGTGTACTGACATGCAGAAAAGAGGAGAGAGGGTGGGAATGCCAGGGCCATGGGGATGGAGAAACGCAAACCCATCTGGACCCTGTCCCCCTGTGGCTTAGTGTTTGTGTTTAAGTTAAACCTTTTGTGTCATCACCTGACAGATCACAGACTGAATTTCTAACCTGAAGCACACTTACAGCAAGCACTGAGCAGCAAAATATTTTGGGGAAAATCATACACTTCATCTACAGAAAGGTTAAGTCAATGAAATTATCAAAATGGTAGAACAGGATTCAAAGGCTTAACCTCCAAGGTTGCCATCATGCCTGGCATACAGAGAGCATACAAGATGCCCAAAATAAAATGTCCACAGAGTATAAACCCAGCAATCTGCTTTCTGTTACTTTCTAATAAACATCAATGAGGAGTGTTTATAACTTGAAATATGGGTGGGGGAGGGGAGGCCCAGTAGCTTGCCACATGGAAATTCATCCTCCCTGTCGATTCCAGGAAAATGTCAAATCACCACAACAGCTCCAAAACTTTTGGTCTTCACTTCTGCATCAAATAAGCTGCACGTGCTGTTTTTGGAATAATGAGCTGCACTCCTGGTGGGTTGACTTCCAATGGCTCAATAAAATAGAGGGCCTCACAGATTTACATGAACGCTATATTCACAGCTATTTTTGCAGTTGTACAAATTAAGACAGAATAAACAACTTGTTTCAAAACCAGTTAGAATAAGAAGTCAGCAATAAGATTCAAGGCCAGCTTCACAGCTTCTATTTGCCTTCTCTGAAAACAGCTGGATAATGGAGCTGAATTTTGGTTCCATCACTTCATTGATGACTCTACAGAATCAGTTCTCACTCCTAAAGCTACAATAATGTTATGGAACTCTCGCTACGTCTTATTGGAAACCAGCTCTTTCCCATTTAATCTACTTCAAGTACCACTTATTAAGGACTTTACTGGATCTAGAGGTGAAATAAAGACAGGCTGAATAAAGACAGACCCCACCCATGAGGACTTGAGATTCTAATGACAGGGAAAAAAACTGTCAAAGCAGATAATTTCATTTAAATGAAGCTAAAGAATAAGATAAAGGTATTGAGGGCAACTGGAAGCTGCAAGAGGGTACTGAGCCCAACCTGGGAGTCCAAAAAAGGCTTCTGGCGGCGGGTGATGCCTAAAATGAGTCCTGAAGGATAATGAGGATTTAGCCAATTGAAGAAAGGAGGGAAGGGTATCATGGCCTGGGGAAACTTCATGAGCAAAACTAAGAGGCAAGAAAGACTACAGAATATACCAGGGAGCATACTCCAGGGAGAGAAAGCAGAACTACTAACCTGAAATCTTCAATCCATGGTCTCCCTAAATGGAAAATATTGAGTGTCTGCACAATATTATTAAAAGCTTTAAATTCATGGTGTGAACTGTAACTGGGAAACCTATAGCAGGATGGAGAATCTGGTCCTAGAACAATCTTTTAGAAAAATGAACTTAGTTTTAGAAAATCACAATACAAGAGAGTTCCAGCCAAGAGGGAGGCATAGGTAGAAATGCTTCACTTCCTCGCACAACCAAAAGAAGGACAACAACCAATTTAAAAACAATAAACAACCAGAACTGCCACAAAATCAAACTGCATGGAACTTTAGCAACTGGGGAGTTAAAGAAACATACATCCAGACTGGGAGAAGGGGCGGAGATGGACAGCTGGGCTGAGAGGACCCACAGCAAGGTGGCAGGTGAGGCAGGGCTGGCTGGGGAAACTAAAGACTTCAAAACTTCTGGCTGTAAAATACTGTGGTAGTTGCGACTGTGGGAGAAACTTCCAGTCTCACAGGAGAGTCCGGTGGAAAGTGGGGCTGGAGTGGAGCTAAAAACAGCATTGTTTCCTCTCTGACCCCTCCCCTACAGAAAGCGCCACAACATAGCAAAGAGGGTTGCCCGATCTGGGCAAATACCTAAGGCTCTGCCTCCTTACAACGTAACAGGTGTGCCGAGACAAAGAAATATGGCCCAAATGAAAGAACAGATCAAAACTTCAGAAAAAGAGCTACATGATGAGAAGATGACCAACCCATCTGATGCAGAGTTCAAAACACTGGTAATCAGGATGCTCACAGAACTGACTGAGCTCATTTGCAAAATGAAGGAACAAAGGAAGACTACTCAAAGTGAAATAAAGCAAAATATACAGGGAAACAACAGTAAAGGGAAGGAACCCAGAACTCAAAATAACAATTTGGAACAAAAGGAAGAAATAAACATCCAACCAGGACAGAATGAGGAAACAAGAATTCAAAAAAATGAGTAGAGGCTTAAGAAACTCTGGGACAACTTTAAACACTTGAACATCAGAATTATAGGTGTGTCACAAGGAGAAGAACAAGAGCAAGAAGTTGAAAACTTATTTGAACAAATAATGAAGGAAAACTTCCCCAATCTAGCAAAGGATATAGACTTCCAGGAAGTCTGGGAAGCCGAGAGAGTCCTAAAGAAGTTGGACCCAAGGAGGAACACACCAAAGTACATCATAATTAAGTTACTCAAGATTAAAGATAAGGAAAGAACCTTAAAAACAGGAGGAGGAAAGGATACAGTTACCTACAAAGGAGTGCCCACAAGACTATCAGCTGATTTCTCAAAAGAAAACTTACAGGCAAGAAGGGGCTGGGAGGAAATATTTGAAGTCATGGAAGGCAAAGACCTACATCCAAGATGACTCTATCCAGCAAAGCTATCATTTAGAATGGAAGGGCAGATAAAGTGCTTCCCAGATAAAGTTAAGTTAAAGGAGTTCATCATCACCAAGCCCTTATTCTATGAAATGTTAAAGGGACTTATCTAAGAAATAGGAGGTCAAAAGCTGTGAACAGTAAGATGACAACAAATTCATAACTATCAACAACTGAACCTAAAAAATACAAAAACAAAATCTAAGCAAACAACTATAACAGAATCACAAAAATGGAGATCACATGGAGGGTTATCAGTGGGGAGAGGGAGGGGTGAGAATGGGGGAAAAGGTGCAAGGAATAAGAAGCATAAATGGCAGGTACAAAATGGACAGGGGGAGGTTAAGAATAGTATAGGAAATGGAAAAGCCAAAGAGCTCATATGTATGACCCATGGACATGAACTAAGGTAGGGGGGAATGCTGGAGTGTGGTGAGGGGATAAAGGGAAGGAAAATATTGGGAAAACTGTAATAGCATAATCAATAAAATATACTTAAAAAAGAGAAAATCACAATATATCCTTTGTTTTGTGGTTGGTCACATGACCCATGCCTGTTCCCTGGTCAGTGAACTGATTGTATTATTTGTAGTTATCTGATTGAGTGAAACTTGCTGTGACTCCAGGTAAGACAAATAGAAACTCAATGGTCTCTGAAGTATAATTCCCTGAAAATTACTTTCTGAGCATCCTGCACACATAGCATTTTTTCTCAGGGCTCCTTAGGTGGTACTTGGCACTTCTATCCCAGAGTCATTTGGCAAAGAAAAGAACAGCAGTGGGCAGGAAATCAAAAGTGGTGACCTCTCTGCCCAAGGACATCACTGGGTGCCAAATTGTGGAGTTTGGCAGGCAGCCACCCAAAAGTTTGGAGAGAACAAACTCCATTATTAAAATAAATTCAGACCCACCTAGGTTTTAGCCTTGAAGGAAGACACTCTAGGTGGGGAAAGGCAATAGACCAAGGACCTCCAGCTTCATTCCTATTGAAGGTTTGTCCCCCTTGTTTCTATGCTTTGATGATGGGTATCCTCCCTACCCACTGATGATGCCTCTGTGACTTGGGCATGAGGGCAGTACAGGGTACCTTTGGTTCTCCAAATGCGTCAGGTTGAAGTTTCCAAAAAACAGTATAAAATAACAACACTGGGAAGACAATCTCTAAACTACCAAACTGCTGGCTTCTCATCATCCAAAATTGGACTCTAAGGATAAACACTAACTCCTAAAGGCAATATAACTTCATTAGCACCCTACTCTCATTTCTTTCTCCTGTTCTCTGTCCTACCTTATGAGATACAATAATACTTTCTCTTCTACAGGGCCAGACAGTTGGTCACAGAACCCTTCCTGAACAAGAGTATAGTGGTTAAATAGGTCCAAGTCACACAGCCTGGGTTTGAATCCCAACTCTACCACTTACCAGCGGTGTGACACTAATAAATGACTCAGCCTCTATGTGTCCTTTTCTGCATCTGTAGAATGGGACTACTAATAGTACTTAAAATTAAGTAGGAAAATGCATATTCTATATTTGGTGCACATAGTGTATGGTTAATAACTGTTTGTAGTTATGTTTCCTATCTAGAACTCTAAAATTTAAAAGCCATTTCTTACATAAAAAAACATGACTTTAGAAAGACTCATAGAGAGAGAACAGACTGACAGCTGTCAGAGGGGAGGGAGGTTGGGGGACAGAGAAGAGACAGCTGTTGGAGGGGAGAAGGACTGGGGGGTATGAATGAAGGAGGTGAAGAGATGAAGGAAAAAAACCCTATAGACACAGGCAACAGTGTGGTGATTACCAGAGGGAAAGGGGGGCAGGTAGAAGGGGGTAGAAGGGGGATAAATGCTAATGGAAGAAGACTAGACTTTGGGTGGTGAACACACGATATAATATACAGATGATGTACTAGAGAACTGTACGCTTGAAACCTATATAGTTTAATTAAGCAATGGCACCCCGATAAATTCAATAAAATGTTTTTTTAAAGAAGCATGATGACTAAAAACAAAAGACATGGCTTTCCACTGAACTCTGTAACTGGAACAGTAAATGGTGTCACTCTTCAAGGGTACACCTGCTCCACAGCATAGGAGGTGACATGATCTCTGTTCCTCAGAGAATCCTCTCCTAAGTAGGTCCCACCTTCGCTCATCTCTATTTTTTTTTAAAGTTTAAAGTTATTTATTTGTTTGTTTGTTTATTTATTTATTTTTAGAGAGAGGGAAAGGGAGTGAGAGAGAGGGAGAGAAACAGTGAAAGATACATCAATAGGTTGCTTCTCACACGCTCCCCAACAGGGACCTGGCCCACAACCTAGGCATGTGCCCTGACTGGGAATCAAACCAGAGACTTTTTGATTCATAGGCCAGTGGTCAATCCACCAAGCCACACCAGCCAGGGTGCTTTTCTCTATTATTGAGCCCTATTTTTTTCTTTAAAATTATTTTCCTCATTATTTGTAATTATACATTTACACATATGTCCACTTGTTTTTTCCTTGCCTCCACCACTAGACTATAAGATACACAACAAATCTATAAGGTCATCTACATCTTACTTACCAATAAAATAAGTAAATAAACTAGGGCTTGGAACAACATCACTAGATTTTAGAATAGTATTAGTATGTTTTTTTTAATGAATAAACATCAATCCATTAAAAGAAGTGTATATAAAGTAGCAGGATGTTTATTGTCTCATAATATAGATAATGGCATCAGGAGAAAAACAAATTCCACTAGACTACATGCTGGGCCAGAAATTTGTACAGAGACTTAAATACCAAGAAAGTTAATACACAGAAGAAACTCAAGGGCATGAAAATATTCAGATCTAAGAGGAAAATCAGCAGGAAGACTTGGTCAAGAACCCAAAATCAGAATCACTGTTATACCTTCTCCCATTCTGGTAGCTCTGTCCACAGCATCAGTGGTCCTTCACAGAAGGGAGTGGGGACAAGGTCACATGGAAGGCTCTCGATCTTATAGAAGCATGGGGACACAGTGCTGCATCCTACTTCCAGCAGTTGCATTGTTGATTATAAGGGCCATTTCTTTGCTATTTAGTTGCATGGCCTTTCCAAAATAAAGGGAGGAACGGAAGGAGGGAAGGAGAGAGGGAATAAAAAGGAAAAGGTAAAAAAATAAATACATTTCTATCTATAAAAGATGTAATAAAAATTTGGGGACTTCTTTTTAGAGAAAGCTACCTTCTGCACTCAGTTTGGGGCAGACTACAAAGAACCAAGAGGAATAATGAATTCAGAACATTACTTTTTTAGCATTTCACTATGCACTTTCACCTGAGATGCTTCCTTTCTTGAGTCATGTATTTCTGCCATCACATCTATGCATAGAGGGAAGAAGGTGCCCCAAAACACTGGATCAAGAAAAGCAGTCACCTAAATGCCTTTAGTTATAACCCATTTTAGGTTGCTGTCTTCACAGAAGTTTTGTCCAGGATCTAGAACTAAATAATGCTGTATCTAGATTAAAATAGCAGATATTCATACCTAAGTCCTTACCTGACATTTATCATTTTGTAGTTATTCAGCTCTCAACTGTCTGTACACAGACACACCTTCCCCATAGCACCCCAGGCTCCCCTTGGGATAATTCAAGTGTGTAGTCATTTTTTTTTTTAAGATTGTATTTATTTTACTTTTAGAGAAGAAGGGAGGGAGAAGGAGAGGGAGAGAACTATCAATGTGTGGTTGCCTCTCATGCATGCTCTACTGGGGACCTGGCCTGCAACCCAGGCATGTGCCCTGACTGGGAATTGAACAGGTGATCCTTTGGTCTGCCGGCTGGCACTCAATCCACTGAGCCACACCAGTCAGGACTCAAGTGCGTAGTCTTAGTGGGAGGGTACTAGGTGCCACCTCTCACTGCCATTTCCCATTTCAGAAGGGGGATGCCTGCTCCTTCCACTAGCTCCCTGCTACAACCAGGCAATCAAGCACCACTCCTGGGACAGTAAATCGGAAGTGATGCAAATCAAGAGGGCACAGGTAGAGGTCAAATCCATTACACTGGTACTCAGGGCCCAAGGGCCAGGCTGCTCCTGAGGTGGAACCTTGGTTAGCTAAGAACTGATGCCAGAGATGTCCTAGCTCTTGTCACTTTCTCAGGTTCCTACAGTGCCCAATACCTTACCAGTGAATTCTCTGTTATATTGAAATATTTAGGGTTGGTCTCTGTTGCAGGCAACTGATAAGTTAGACCACAGCTGCTATACACAAGGTCTGTCTGCAAAAAGTCCAGCCACTGTTAATATATAAAGAATGATTTGTGCACACTGATGTGACCTGGCAGCCAAGGAAAGTGGACTGGAATGCACATGTATGAACAATGACAACTTCACTGTACTAGTCAGCCCCAAATTTGGCACCCTGAAGCTTCTGGCTTTTCCTGAAACTAAAATCACATTTCAGAGAAGAGATTTCAGACCATCAATGAGATTCAGGAAAACATGACAGGGCAGCTGATGACAACTGGGGGAAATGTGTGAGGTTCCAAGGTACCTATTTTGAAGGGGCCTGAGATGTCATTCCTATGTATGATGTTTCTTCTATCTTCTTCAGTGAATGTCTCTGTTTTTCATAGTACATGGCTGGATGCTTTCTGGACAGACTTTATACAGTGATGTAGGTTGTACTTTGTACAAGAGAACCCAGCAAGAGAAAGTGTAGGGACTAAAATCCAGCCTGTAATCCACTTGCCAAGATCATGGGGCTAAATTCTACATGGGGGACAGGTGGCATTTTTCATTTGCCACAGAGACACTTTATGGGGGGCAGTGTTCCTGACCCGACTGAAACATCCCATTTTTCAGTTAAAAACAGAGGCCTAGAGATTAAGTCATTGGTGTGTGTACTATGATTACAGCATTGCAATGATATTATGTTGGACTATTCTGCTGCCTTTTTACCTGTAGATTGAACCACCTATTTATTCCTTCAGGGAAATTGTGAAAGGAGAAGGAGTATTCATGCAATGGTTTACCCTTCTGTGATAGGGCCTATGACAGTTCCAGGTAGCTGTAGCTTGCCTAAAAGTATTAAAGAGGTTGGAACTTTAATTTAAAAGATAGCTACAAACATCTAACATTCTGTGCTACACTACAGTTTTAAATAGTTAACCCTTTATATTCATCACCACTGGCAGAAAAACAACTCAAAGAACTCAAGAACTTTCCGAGTATCTTTAATTTCCTACAAGCTAGATTTTGTCAATTTTATAGACATAAGAAAAAGGAAAGATCTCAAATTATGCTAGTCAAAACTCTACTCTAATCTCTTCAATTTTCTCATGATGATTTTACGTTTCCCATATGTCTTTTTCTCCCAATTTAGATCACAATTTTATTTGGAAGGTCTGTGGGCTAGTATTATACAGGGTCTGGCACAAATAACATCCCTTTTTTATTACAAAATCTTTTATTATAAAATCATAAGCATGTAACTCTATAACATAATAATATGACACTCAAGTACACTACATGACATTTTAGGTAAAATGTTCAAATTAAAACTATAAATTATTGCACCCATATTAATACCCTACCAACCACACTCAAGCAGGTGTTACTTCTGCTGGCCCCTGTATATCATGCCTAGCATGGGAATTGCATTTATTGCTAAAAAAAAAAATTAGAGCACCACTACTCCTTCCTTTAGGAATCTAACAATTATGCTTCCTTTCCTTTATAAAGTTTCCTTTTATCATATTAAGTCCCCCAGTCCTCCATTCATGTTACTTTAAGATGCTGATCAAAATCTTTTGTTCCTATCTCCCCTCCCCATAAAAGAAAACTGAATTTGTTTTCAGGCTTTAATCCTGCTACGATAAAGTAAACCATTACTTTAGTAATGATTGGTAATGATTTAGTAATCATTACTTTACTAATCATGATTGGTAATGTTTTCATTACTGTCCATTCGTTCCTTCAATCACTGAAGGGAATCACTAAAAGCAATCAGTGAATAAAGTCAACAGCACTCAGCAGGGGGCCAACACTATAGTACTTTAGTGATCAAAATGAAGACTGGGGAAAGGATGACAGTGCTCCATACCTCTATGAGGCCCACTAAGGCTTCTTAGGAAGTCACCTCTAAAGGGAAAGGGAAAAGATAAGTGAGAGAAGGGAATTATCTTTATTGCATATTAGCTCTCCTGATACCAAGCTTATTGATGTAACAGAGACCAAAAAGTTCATGGAGGAGGTTAGGGTCATTATTTCTTGGCACAGTGACTCAGGTATTAGACTTGAAGGCAAAGAGCCTCACTAGACTTTCATAGGTCCTGGTCTTCTCTAGCACTTTGTGTTTTTATATCCAATAAAGAATGGCAGAATCTTACACAAACAGACATAGAATCAGTTGGGGTTAATGAGGACTAAGCAACAAAAAACAACTTTGATTTACTTTAGCAAAAAGGGAATTCAGTGGAAAAGTGAGAATTATGAAGATCAAAGACAAAGCTGAAGTGCAAGGTCTTAAAAAGATGGAATCCAAGATGCTCAGGTAGGGAGTTCTCACAAGCAGGAACTATTCAGTGGTCAGGACTGAATGGATTCTGACAGTTTTCTCACCTTTGTATCTCCCTGCTTGAGGTATAAAGTCCCAGGAAAATGTTTAATTGGTCCAGAATTGGCCATATATCTTCATGCCTTTGGTTAGGCTGGACAGAGGACCTGGATTTTTGACCCTATGAAGACTGCAAAGAAGTGAAGGTGAGGTGGAGGTGGGGAGGTTTGGAATGAGGTGGGGGCTGGTGTTAATTATCCATAAGGAAGTTTGTATGTTGTTATCAACCTAAGAAGCAATGTGTCCTGGATAGCCAAGATGAAGCCAATTGTTTTAACCCTAAAGGCCAGGAGCCACCTACTCAACTTACATTAGCACCATACAGACCACATGTAGATTTTTGGCATGTAAGCTAACAGCCTAGCTTCAGGTGCCTGATGCATGGTAGCTGCTCAATAAATATTTTTTTGAATATGTGAACTTTGTCTACAATGTTATCTATTCTCCTTTCTTTTGTCTTTTCTATTTAAAAAATATTCCTTATTCAAGATTGATAAAACAGAACCCCTAAAAGAGAAAGTTTAACATAGTAAAAAGAGTAATGGAGAGAATTCTGGCCAAGATGGAGGCATAGATAGATATACTTCACCTCCTCGCACAACCAAAAGAAGGAAACAACCAATTTAAAAACAAAAACCAAGCAGAACTACCAGAAAATCAAACTATATGGAAGTCCAACTACCAAGGAGTTAAAGAAGAAATATTCATCCAGACTGGTGCACTGAGACAAAGAAATATGGCCCAAATGAAAGAACAGATCAAAACTCCAGAAAAATAACTAAGCGATGAGGAGATACCCAATCTATCAGATGCAGAGTTCAAAACACTAGTAATTAGGATGCTCACAGAAATGGTTGAGTATGACCACAAAATAAAGGAAGAAGTGAAGGCTATACAAAGTGAAATAAAAAAGAATACACAAGGAACCAACAGTGAAAGGAAGGAAACCAGGACTCAAATCAATGATTAGGAACAAAAGGAAGAAATAAACATCCAACCAAAAAAGAATGAAGAAACAAAAATTCAAAAAAAATAGAGGCTTAGGAACCTCTGGGACAACTTTAAGTGTTCCAACATCCAAATCACAGGGGTGTCAGAAGAAAAGACCAAGAAATTGAAAACTTATTTGAAACAATAATGAAAGAAAACTTCCCCAATCTGGTGTAGGAAATAGACTTCCAGGAAATCCAGGAAGCTCAGAGAGTCCCAAACAAGTTGAACCCAAAGAGGAACACACCAAGAGATATCAAAATTAAATTGCCAAAAATTAAAGATAAGAAGAGAATCTTTTTTTTTCTTTTGTTTTCTTTTTTTTTATTCCCTTTGTCCCCAAGGAGAGAATCTTAAAAGCAGCAAGAGAAAAGAAGAGAGTTACCTGCAAAGGAGTTCCCAAAAGACTATCAGCTGATTTCTCAAAACAAAACTTACAGGCAAGAAGGGGCTGGAAAGAAGTATTCAAAGTCATGAAAGGCAAGGACCTACATCCAAGATGACTCTATCCAGCAAAGCTATCATTTAGAATGGAAGGGCAGATAAAGTGCTTCCCAGGTAAGGTCAAGTTAAAGGAGTTTGTCATCATCAAGCCCTTATTATATGAAATGTTAAAGAGACTTTTCTAAAAAAAAAGAAGACAGACAAAAATACAAGCAGTAAAATTACCACAGATTCACAACTATCAACCGAACCTAAAAAAACAAAAACAAAAACAAAAACAGAAACAAAAATGAACTAAGCAAACAACTAAAACAGGAACAGAATCACAGAAATGCAGATCACGTGGAGGGTTATCAGTGGGGAGAATGGGGGAAAAGGTACAGGGAATAAGAAGCATAATTGGTAGGTACAAGATGGACAGGGGGAGGTTAAGAATAGTATAGGAAATGGAGAAGCCAAAGAGCTCATATGTATGACCCATGTATATGAACTAAGGGGAGGGAAAATGCTAAAGGGAATGGGGATACCGGGCAGAGGGGAATAAAGGGGAGAAAAAAAGAATGGGACAACTGTAATAACATAATCAAGAAAATATACTTTAAAAAAAGAATACTGGAGACTTCCAGCCAAGATGGAAGCGTGGGTACACACACTACCTTCTCGCACAACCAAAAGAAGGACAACAACAAATTTAAAAACAAAAAACAACCAGAACTGACAGAAAATCAAACTGTATAGAAATCTGACAACTGAGGAATTATAAAAGAAACATTCACCCAGACCTGTAGGAGGGGTGGAGATAGGCAGCTGGGTGGAGAGGACTCACCAGAAGGCAGCGGCTGGTGGACCAGGCAGTCCCACATTCGTGTGTGGATAAATCAGGAGGAACAATTGGGCAGCGAGACAGACTACGCAATCCAGAGCCCCAGTGCAGGGGAATAAAGCCTCAAACCTCTGATTGAAAACACCTGTGGGGGTTGTGGCGGCAGCAGGAGAAACTCCCAGCCTCACAGGAGAGTTCCCAGGGTCCTAGAACATACACAAGCCCACCCACCTGGGAATCAGCACCAGAAGGGCCCAATTTGATTGTGGGTAGCAGGGGAAGTGACTGAAAACCGGCAGAGAGCAGAGTAAGCAGCATTGTTCCCTCTGGGACCCTCCGCCCCATACAGCGTCACAACGCAGTGACGTGACGTGAGTTGCCCCACCTGATAAATACTAAGGCTCCGCCCCTTACTACGTAACAGGTGCACCGAGACAGAAGAAAAATGGCCCAAATGAAAGAACAGATCAAAGCTCCAGAAAAAATAGAACTAGGAGATGAAGAGATAGCCAAACTATCAGACGCACAGTTCAAAACACTGGTAATCAGAATACTCATAGAAATGGTTGAGTATGGTCACAAAATAGAGGGAAAAATGAAGGCTATGGAAAGTGAAATAAAGGAAAAGGTACAGGGAGCCAGCAGTGACAAGAAGGAAACTGGGACTCAAATCAACGGTGTGGACCAGAAGGAAGAAATAAATTTTTAACCAGAACAGAATGAAGAAACAAGAATTCAAAAAAATGAGGAGAGGCTTAGGAAACTTCGGAACAACTTTCAATGTTTCAATGTCCAAATCATAGGGGTGCCAGAAGGAGAAGAGGAAGAGCAAAAAATTGAAAACTTATTTGAACAAATAATGAAGGAGAACTTCCCTAATCTGGCAAAGGAAATAGACTTCCAGGGAGTCCAGGAAGCTCAGAGTCCCAAAGAAGTTGGACCCAAGGAAGCACACACCAAGGCACATCATACTTCCATTACCCAAGATTAAAGATAAGGAGAGAATTTTAAAAGCAGCAAGAAAAAAGGAGACAGTTACCTACAAAGGAGTTCCCATAAGACTACCAGCTGATTTCTCAAAACAAACCTTGCAGGCAAGAGGGGCTGGAAAGAAGTATTCAAAGTCATGAAAGGTAAGGACCTACATCCAAGATTACTCTATCCAGCCAAGCTTTCATTTAGAATGGAAGGGCAGACAAAGTGCTTCCCAGATAAGATCAACAAGTTAAAGGAGTTCATCATCACCAAGCCCTTATTATATGAAATGTTAAAGGGATTTATCTAGGAAAATGAAGAAGACAAGAAATATGAACAGTAAAATGAGAACAAACCCACAACTATCAACAACTGAACCTGAAAAGAAAACAAAAACAAAAACAAACTAAGCAAACAACTAGAACAGGAACAGAATCACAGAAATCAAGATCACATGGAGGGTTATGGGGGGGAGGGGTGGGGAATGAGGGAAAAGGTACAGGGAATAAGCAGCATAAATAATAGGTACAAAATAGACAGGGGGAGGTTAAGAATAGGAAACGTAGAAGCCAAAGAACTTATAGGTATGACCCATGGACATGAACTAAGGGTGCAGGGCAGGGGAATGAGGGTGGGAGGGTGGGTGCAGGGCAGATGGGAATAAAGGGGGGAAAATTGGACAACTGTAATAGCATAATCAATAAAATATATTTAAAAAGAAATACATTTTAAAAAGAAATACTGGAATAGAATCTTATAGGTCACAATTGCCTTGGATTTATTTCTTCACCTGTAAAATGAAGTGGTAGAGGTAGATGCTCTTTAAGAATCTGTCCAGTTCTCTAAGTCTAACATCATGGTCACAAATCCATAGATAACAGAGACTCAGCTAACTTGAAAAAAGGTTTATAATTTTCACAGTATGAAGTGGCTCTACCCAGAATCTGGACAGAAAGTAAAACCTAACTTACTTTGTAGTATTTGGGAGAAATTGCCAATATTGTAGAAAATCTAGATCACTGTTATCAAACTTTAAAATAAATACAGCAGAATCAATCTTTCAAATGAAGTCTTACATTGAATCCCAAAGTCTAAAACAAATAAAAGGTCAAAACACTCTGAAATGAAGAGGCATGCGTGGATTCCCATCCTTGCAATCTCCCA
>VMDR010018746.1:0-18904 GCA_007922815.1 Macrotus californicus
GGGGGGAAAATTCAAACTGTAATTGAACAACAATAAAGTAATTTAAAAAAATGAATAAAAAAAAAAAGAAATCTGGTTTTAATGGGCACCCTCAATAGAAATTAAAACAACCCACAGAACTCCAGAAGTGAAAACCCATCAATGGACAGAGGAAGAGCCCAAATACGGGAGACATTTCCAGGTAGTGGATGACTGAAGTCATGGGCCAGGATTCCTCAGAGTCTCCGAGGAATATGGATTGACTAACATGGTTGAGCGTGATCTAAAGAAAAAATCTAATATAGATGAATGAAGCCAAAAGAGGAGTACCAAGAGAAAAAGAACACTGGGTAAAAATCTTCCCAGTTTCTAAAAAAAAAACAACCTTCTAAATCCTGAAGCTATCAATCCTTTCTGCCTCAACCCACTCCCAGGTTTCCTGAAGGAGCTGGGACACCTGTCTCGTCTTGCTAGGAATCAGCTTCCTTGCATTTTAGAACACCTCTCTGAGTTTGGGTAGAGCCAGAGAAGTGACGGCAGCTGTGCATTGGGCAGGCTGCCCAAGAGATTCCATTACAAAGACAGTAGATACTTAATAACTATGTGTGAAGAAAATAAAACAAAAAAAGAAGAAGAAAAGTGATTTTTCACTAATGCAGAGTAAGTCATTCTGTGGCCCAGAGGAGGGATCATGTTTAGCAAACCAAAGCAGGTGGCAAAGTACCTCCCCAGCCTGTACATCATGACTAATGTCCACCAATGGTCAGCCAATGAGCAGACTGAGCCGGCACCGATAATTCTGTTTGAGCTTCGCGTTTTATTTATTTAGCTAATGGCTGCCTCCCTGGTAGCTCATCACTATCATGTTTACTGAGCTTGGCAAAGTGAGAAATTATGATTTTGTTTACTCATGTGTTTCCAGCTGGGGTGCTGAGTTGTTATCCAGGCTGCTGATGACCAGTCTTTTATTCTCAGCGCTCCTAAAGTAGGCAGTTCAATAAACAAACCATCGGCTTGAAGCAAAGCGTCAACACTGACACAATCTGGTTATTTGCTCCTTGGCAGTAGTCAGTGTCCAGAACTTCAGATAATGACTCATTTGGGAAACTTTTTATGCTTAAATTATAAAGTGAATGGAGACAAGGATTCAGTGTAATCAGTTTAGTTTGTACTTCTCAGTCTTCTGTGAGAAAAATGAGTATTTGCTCCAAATTAAATATTCTGTTTTGAAAGAGTTTGTCTCTTGGTCTACACTTGGGCATATCAAATGGAAATGGGAACCCGAACAGAAAGCCTGGGAGAGGCTGTGGTTCTGGAATGGCCCTCACCTGCATGAACTAATTTAGTGACTTCTGCAGCAAATACTTAGCAAACACCCATGTATTAGACCTTTGGGATATTTTGGTGACCTGTGTTTGGTGACCCCATAGAGACATGAACCCAGTTCTTGAGAATCTTGCCATTGTGTGGAGAAGAAAGACAATGAATGAATCAGTAATTGCAGATGGGATGAGAATTATGAAGGAAGAAACAGGACACTGAGCTAGACTTGGGGGTTAGGGAAAGTTCTCTGAGGAATGGTGCTCTGAGTGAGCAATGAAAGAGTTACAAAAGTTATAGATGGAGAGAAAAGAAAGGGAAGGGAAACTTTGAATGTTATTATTATCTCACAAAATAACTTTGTAAAGTAGATATATTGTCCTGGTTTATGACTGAGGAAACCCAGGTTCCAGGAAAAGCATGGGGAAAGCTGAGACAAAACCTTATGAATAGTGCCGCCTGGAGCTGCATGGAGCTCCCGGGTCCGTCAGTGTGACTGAGTGTAGAGAGCCGCACCGGGGTGGCTGTGCAGAAGGACTTGGCAAGGTGTGGGGACCTGGAAAGATCTCATTCTCAAAGCAACGGGAAGCCATTTACAGATACTAAGCAAAAGGATTTCCTAATTAGAAGTACATTTTACATAGACCATTCGACCTGGTGTGGAAAATAGAGAGAGGTAGATGTGAGAGGACGGGCTATGAGGCATGACAGTGACTGGGCGAAAGTGTCGGGATGAACCAGGGGTGGGAAGGGGGGGGAAAATATACGGATGGATGATAATGATCAAATTCAACAGAGAGAGAGAAGGTTGAGTTAGCAGGCTCAGTGAGTGAGTGGACATGAAGGGAGAGGGAGAAACACTTCATTCAGGATGGTTCTTGTAGTATCTGCAATAAATAAGCTCTGAAAGTCATAACAGTTACTCCTTGCTAAGTGTCTACCATGGCCATTTTACAGATGAGAAAACTAAGGCTGAGAAAAGGAAAGTACCGACCAATATATGACTGAACTGAGCTTTCACCCAAGTCTGACAACCAAAGCAGTGCTTTTTCCACTTTAACCCTACAAATTTAATGTTCTGTTCAGTTACATTTTTTCTCATTTGGTCAACTGAAACATTAGCTTCCTCACCTCCCCATCCTTCCCAGTTAATTCAGCTACATATGAAACTTACAAATTCTCATAATTCTGTTGCCTTTGACCATCAGTTTTCAGTTGTCTTCCCAGATTCGGGCCATGCTATATTTATTTCAGGGCCCTTTCAAATGTAGCAGAAGCCAAAGAAGCCAGTTTTGTGGAATTAGGCCTGTCTGGCAGCATTAAATATCACCTTACTCTAATGAAAATGCATCTTTTTGTTTGTTTTAATGAGCACAGGGGGCCTTTATATCCAATCTCCTCCTAGAGGAGGTAATTGCACATGAGTGACCTTTGAAGGAAATCACATCAGGGAATGATTTGAAAGGCTGTGAGGTGAGCCAGAGTGTAACATCAACCATTGCACTAGCACTGCAGAGAGGAGACAGGCTCTGAAAACAGGTTGGCCTCACTGATGACTCATCCACGCCTGTTTAGGACAGAGAAAAATCACCTACTGCTTGCCAAGAAAGTAGTGAGTAGAAGAGATTTCTTTATCTCTTGAGCACCCGCTATATGCCATGGGTATATCATGGTCCCTGCCCCCATGGCACTCATGTTCTAGTGGTGGGGACAGACAACAAATAAAAAATGACCCTGGCCGGGTGGCTCAGTTGGTTGGAGCCTCATCTCATACACCAAAGGGTTTCAGGTTTGATCCCTGGTGGGGCGCATGCAGAAGAAATCAATCAATGTTTCTCTCTCACATCGATGTCTCTCTCTCTCTCTCTCTCCCCACTACTTCCTCTCTTTCTAAAATCAATAAACATATCCTCAGCTGAGAATCAAAAATTAAAATAATAATGTAAATCATTAGAGATTATGATATGAAGAAAATAAACACGATCACGATAGGTGATTAATTTGTGCCTCTACTTCCTCATCTGATAAAGTAAGGAAAATGGTAGAACTTGCCTCTCAAAGCTGTTTTCAGGACTAAGTTACCTGATGTCCATGGTGTGCTCAGAATAGAGCCTTGTACATGAGTTGAAAATTTTGTCAATGTTATTAATGGTTAATATCTTTGTCATATAATAAGTGAGGAAGGCCCATTTTGATTAGGGCAGTCAGGGAGAGACTCCCAGAGGAGAACTCTTTTAATCTGAGATCTGAGAGATGAGAAGGGGAAAAGCACATGAATAACTGGGGAAGCAAAGACCAGAGACAAAAGAGAGAGCACCCAGTCTCTCCCAGGAGCAGAAAGGAGACTGGTGGTCCATGGGGCTGGAGATTGGAGAGTAGAGAGAGTTGAAGCAGGCAAGATTCCCACCAGGTGAAGAATTTGGATTTTATTCTTCAAACAGTGTAGGGAAATGGCATTCTCTATGCTTGAAAATCTCTCTCCAGCAGCTGCGCAGAGAATGAACCGTGAGGGTGAAAGCTGAGAGAACAGAACACGGCACTGGTGGGTGGGGACACTGGTGGGAGGGTGGGTGGCAGTGTATTCATTTCTCAGAGCCACCAGAACAAATGACCACAAACTGGATGTCTTAAAACAACAAAAATTTATTCTCTTTCCATTCTGGAGGCTAGAAATCTGAAATTGGGGTTTTGGCAGACACATGCTCCTTAAACATTCTTTCTTAAAGAATTTGACCTTACGTCTTCCAGCTTCTGTTGGTTGCTTTAGCCCTCAGTGTTCCTTGGCCAGCAGGGGCATCACTCCAGTCCCTGCCTCCATCACCCATGGTGTTTTCCTTGAGCGTCACTGTATCTCTGATACTCTTCTTAAAAGGATAACGGCGATTGGATTTAGGACCCATGTTGATCCAGTATGACCTCACCTTGACTTTACATCTTAATTACATCTGCAAAAACCTTTTTCCCAAATAAGGTCACAATGGTAGGTGCTGGGGTTTAGGACTTCAACATACCTTTTGAAGAGAGTACACAAGTTAACTCACAACAGGCAGGAGGGTACTGACTAGCCACACCACTGAGGGGTTCTGCTGGCTGGAGGGAAGCCACAGTAGCCCAACTTCTGAGGCAAGAACAGCCCCCAGCCAAGCACAGAGGCATTCAGCATCTTCCCTATCACCAGGAGTTTAGATGCTATATGGCTATTCTAAATACGCTTATGCTGAGTGTGGCATGTCAAGTAAAGGAGGTTCCTTATTTGTCTGTCTACCATACCACTTCCATTTTTAGGTTCCATCTTAAGAGCTCTATTAACTCATGGCTCCTCTTTGGTGAGTCCCAAGTGACTTTGAACAGTCCATGGACATGGATGGATTTTCCTAGGGATTTAGGAGTGAAGAAATCTGGGGTTTATCCCCTGTGCTGCCCTTAGCATGTGACCTTCAGCAACTCACATACCTCCTGGATTTCAGCTTCTTCTTTTGCATAGTGAGAGTACTGGCCTGGTTTAGGGTTTCTCAACCTGCAGGGTACATCAGAATCACCCGAAGGACTTGTTACAACACAGGTTTCTGGGACCCACCTCGGAACATTGGATTCAGAAACTCTGGGGTAGAGTCTGAGGATTTGCTTTTCCAGCAAGTTCCTAGACTTTCTTGTTGCTGCTGGTCTGCAAACCATACTCTTAGAATTATTGGAAGAGAAAATCTCTAAGATTTCTGCTGGTAATGCTACTCTATAATCCCATGAAACTCATTTTAATATAATAAACTAGGTAAAGTGAATTTTCTAATTTGAGTTATCGAAATCTGTTTATTTTTCCCAGCTTTATTGAGGTATAATTGACAAATAAAATTGTATATATTTAAAGTATATAATGTGATGATTTAATATACATACACATTGTGAAGTGATTACCACAATCAAGTTAATTAACACATTCATCGCTTCACATTATTACTGTGTGTGTGATGAGAATGCTTGAGATCAATTCTCTTTTCAAGTTTCCATGCTGCACATTAGGTCCCCAGAACTCAGTTATTTTATAGATGAGCATGTGTACCCTCTGACCAACATCTGCCCTTTTTCCTCACCTCCAGCCCTGGAACCACCATTCTACTCTTTCTATGAGTTGAGGATTTTTTTAAAGATTTTTTTAAGGGAGATCATATAGTATTTATCTTTCTCTATCTGGCTTATTTCACTTGGCATAATGTCCTCCAGGTTTATCTAAGTTGTCTTAAATTGCAGATGTCCTCATTTTCATGTCCAGTGCTATTTAATTGCATATATATGGCACATTTATTATCCAGTCATCCATAAATGAACACTTAGATTGTTTCCATATCTTATCTACTGTGGGAAATGCTGCAATGAACAAGGGAGCAAAATCAGTATCTCTCCAAAATACTGATTTTGTTTCCTTCTGATATATATGCATAAGTCAGATTGCTGGATTATAGAGTAAATCAGAATCTGATTTAAATATGAAATATGACCCAGGCATCGCTCATTTTATTTTACTTGAGATGTACCTCTCTTGACTTAAGGGTGTTCATTAAATGGCTCCTCCTTCTCTCTGCACTCCCTAGACCATAAACCCCCCACCAGCTAGTGGGTTCTGCACATACAAGTCACCAGGAGATCAACAGAATGTTGACCCAAAGTTCAAAAGAATTACCTACCCTTGCTATGATTTATTTAGGGCAGAGATGGGATGATAATAGATGGAATTAGAAACCCAAAAACTAATGGCATAGATAAGCCCATCAAAAGATTCTCAACATAATTAGTCATTAGGAAACTGCAAATCAAAAGCACAATGAGATACTTCTTTTCACCCATTAGAATGGTTATAACCAAATAAAGACAATAATTAGTGTTGACAAGGATGTAAAGAAATGGGAACCCTTACATATTTCAGGTGGGAGTGTAAAATGGTGTAGCCACTTTGAAAGCAGTTTGGCAATTTCTCAAAGTGTTAAACATAAAATCATATGACCCAGTCATTCCACTTCTACATATCTACACAAGAGAAATGAAAGCACATGTCCACATAAAGCTTTGTATAAGAGTGTTCATAATACCTTTATTCATAGTAACCAAAAAATGGAAACAACCTAACTATCCATTAAGTGGTGAGTGGGTAAACAAAATGAGATATATCCATTCAGTGGGGTATTTTATCAGTGAAAAGGAACCAAGTGCTGATAGATGCTACAACACAGGTGAACCTCAAGGTCATTATGCTAAGTGAGAAAAAGCAGAGCCTAAAGGCTGTATGGTTCCATTTGTGCCAAATGTCTGGTAAAGGCCAATCTGCAGGGACAAAGAGAGAATCAGTGGTCGTCAAGGTCTGGGCATGGGGAGGGGACGCCACTCCATACGGGCAGGGGATTTCTCTTCAGGATGAGAGAGATGTTCTACAATTAGATTGTGGTGATGGCTACACAATTCTGTAAATATACTCAAAGTGATTGAATTCACATTTAAAGTGCGTGAATTTTTATGGAATGTAAATTATACATCAATAAAGTTTTTAAAAACATTTGGAAAACAGAATGCAATTAAATAAATAAAAAGAAAACTTATGGGATTTCCTGGGCCTCTATTTGAAGGTCACCTAGTGCGGACGGTGATACATATGCCTGAGATTCCTTTAGGAAATATCAACCTAGTTACCCACACAGAAAAGATCAGAAACTGGTTACCAGCAGAACGGTGATACTTAAATACAATTAGTATATCTTTTGCCCCTTTATGTGCCAAGCACTGTGGTAAGTTCTACATGCCTTTCCATTCATTCATTTATTCAAAAATATTTGTTGAACTCCTTTTGGGGGCTAGGCACTGTTCTTGGTGCAGAAGATACAGTGTGAATTCGACCAAGGCCCTCCTTTCATGGAGCTCCTATTCTAGTAAACAAGAAAAACAAACATGTAAACACACAAGCCATCATTAAGGTTGTTTAGGTAGTGATACATGAGTTTAAAAAATAAATCTAGGTAATGGAAAAAGTGACAGGAGATAAAAAAGGAGGGCAGTGTGGGTTACAAGGTCAGAGGAGGCCCATCTGGTAAACTGAAGGTAACTCCTGAAGAGTGTGAAGGAGCAGTTATGCGAAGATCAGGAGATGAGAGGCCTGGGTGGGGAAACAGCTAATATAAATCACATCGGACAGCAGACAATGGAGAAATGGAGAGCTCTGCATAAGATGATGCTGGAGAGATTGACAGGATAGAAACTGCAGACCTTGAGGACCAGGGTACAGAGTTTGATTTAGAGTCTGGTTCCTCATTCCCAGGGCAATAGGAAGCCGCTGGAGGACTTAAGCAGTTGAGTGACATGATCTGATTTATATATTAAAGGATACCCCAGAAGCTCCATAGAAACGGAAAGAAGAGAGTAAGGGAAGTAAATTTGAGAGTTTGCAGCAAGAGCTAAACAGAGATTCTGAGGACTTAGATGAAGGTGGTAGCAGCAGGGGTGGTGAGAAGCAGTAAGACTTGGGACACATGTAGAAGGGTAGAGCCAATAGAATTGGATGGTCTGTAGGGGGTAGAGAAAGGGAGGCACCAAGAATGATCCTTGAATTGGTCTGGAGCAACTGGGTGGAAAGTACGTCATTAATTGAGATGGCAAAACTTCCCTTTGAGGTCATCTTTGGGAAATTCAGATTACAGATGAAAACACTGGGGTTCAGAAAAATGAAGCCACTTGGCCCAAAATTATCCACATAAGAGGTGGAAGAAGCAAGTTCAAAGCCAGTGATTCCAAAGGCTATATTTAAACACTGCTCAGTACTGCCCCTGCTCAGGGAGCACTTTTGTCCTTAGCCAGCCAGTAGACAGAAGTCATGGCAGGTGGCACCCATGGGGAGAGGAGGGCTTCTTGGCAGTGAAGGCTGGTGGGTGGGCTTGTCATTGAAGAAGAGGGAAAGGAGCAGCTTAGACGGGTAACGTTTTTTTCTAGGGAATCACATAAAATAATCAGAGTTGCTTATACCCAGTGTCAGGCTAAACTGAGATTGACAGTTAACAAAAGCCCAGTAATTACAGGAAAACATCAGATTAGAAAGTACAGAGATTCTTGAAACACCTGAAGCCATTTAATATATCTTATGTTTGCTCCAGACCAACAGGCAGCTCCCAGAGCAAGACCGGTCTCATTACTGAACTAATGGACATTATGCTCTGAGGTACCTTTCCATCTGCCAAATAAATCAGAATTTTGAAAAGTGAAACCCAAGATTGCCATGCTATAAATGTTTGCAAGGACATCATTGGGTATTTTAGGTGTCAAGTTTAATTTGACTTGGCCTGCTCTGTTCTCTTAAGAAAAGCTCCGGAGGCATCAGCTGGGTCACGGGGAGAATTCCTTCTGCTCTTGCTCTCTGGGCTGTGACAGAAATCAGACCTTGATTCCCCGAGCGTGCTTTGTCAAGCAGGGATTGCTCCTGTCACCACAGCCCAAAGGAATAAGTTGTGATGAAAGCCGTCATGCTCCCCTATTCCCTGAATTTTTGCGGGGAGGGTTGGTGGAGGGGGGTGGGGTGGTAGAAGAAGAGACTCATTCACACCTTTTAAAACATTCTAAAGCCCCCACTAAGTTACATACACTGTCCTAGGCACTAATGCTTACACATTATCATAAACCAAAAGTGACAGCAAAAATAAAATGTGAAGCTTTGTGTTTGCCTGTGTGTGTGCATGTGTGCGTGCGCTCCCTCTAGACAGCCAGTCTGCCTGCCCGCCACGGGCTCCCGCACCTCGCACACCTGGGGCCTAGCCTGCAGCTCTGAGAATCAGTGGCTTGGAGAGCGGGTAACTCCTCTGTGTGCTGTAGATTTTCCTGGGCATTTTTCACCTCACAACAGCTCTAATGACCTTGGCATCAGGCTCTTACTGGGGATTAATAACTGGCTGGGCTTAATGGCCCTTACTGTGTCCTGGGCCATTTTCCCAGCCAGCCATTCATTCCAGCAGTTCCCCAGGCTCTGGTCATTATGGCTCCCTGGGCCCAGTGGCTGCCCCGAGGCAAACAGCGGGACCCTCCTTCTCTGCAGACAGAAGCTTCTTCTCTCCTTGGCACTAACACAAAAGGCTGGGGTCTGTGGGCAAGATATTGGTTAGGGCACCACATTTTGTCTTCTTTTTCTGTCTCAGGAGGTAGGTTTTCTCAGAGGGCAAAGCAGGCAGGGTGTTGGGTTTCACTCACTCATTTATCAATCCATCCATCTATTCAATACTAACTGAGTATTCTTTGTGGGTCAGGGAGCAAGAGAGATTACCAAGACGGGAGTGACCTAGTATGGCTGCCTATGTTTCCTAGCAAAGGATGGAACACCTCACCAAATGGGGCTTTCAGGAAAGTGCCCCCAAGAATCAGGGAGGCTGAATTCTGTGAGGAAGAAGTCAGACAGAAGGCCTTGCTAGGCAGTGAGTTCACTGGGAGCCACCTCTTCTTGTTGGAGTTTTATCCCTCAGCTGCCTGGAGGAGCCCAAGTTCACCTTCCCGCACTGCACTGAGTGATTCAACCCAGCATCTGAATGCTCAAAGGAAGAATATGCAAATACTGCAAGGAATCTTAACCCACCAGGGCAGGGGTATTTCCACCCATATTGTTAAGACACTAAGGATTATAATAGTACTGAGATGAGGAGGGTCGTGGCTCTCTCAGAAGACTCTGTCACATCCCAAGAAACGGTCACACAGTTTGTATAATTTGTAATCATTCTGCCTCCCAAGACATCATTAGTCCCTCCAAACACACAAAAAAACAGACTTCATTTCCTCCTTTGTAAGTGATTCAGCCTTTGGCACATGTCCTTGTCAGCTGCGGGAAGCGTGACATTATGTTTAGAACAGCTATTGTCATTTCATTGGCACCACTTACCAGAAGACACTTAACGTGTAATTCAGACTCCAATTTTTTTGCATTGTTTGGTGCGTCTGTACAACTCAAAGAGTGGGTGTTGGTGCCGAGGTAATCAATGCCTCGGAGCTAAGGCAGATGGGCAGGGGCTGTGAGGTAAAGCTTTCTGGGACTAGGTGGAGCCTGTTGTGTTTGAGCGGTGCCCACTCATCACAGAGGGTCCATATGGCACAGCGAGGAGCCTTCCCGGAAAGTGTCCTCAGCTGAACTCACGTGAGCACACAATAAAGAAAGCAAGAGAAGGCACTGGCATCTCCATCAGGTGACATGTAAAGTAAAAGTAAAAGTGAAAAGGGTTTTACTTGTCTACCAGTCGGTGCTCTGAGAATTTCAACAGAATGATTGTGGGCGAAAGAGATGCTGAGAACTTTCTTCAGATTGTTTTTCTCTGTAAAAATCAGCACAATGTCTTGAAATTATACATCACACTGGAAAATTCAGGATGATAATTCTAGGTGAGTCTGATGAGAAAAAGCAGGTTCCAATGGTCTTAGGGTCTAGTGGAATGAAATATTACAAACTGACCTTATTAAGCAAATGTACTGAGTTACATAGTACCTCAGGGGTGTATTAAGTGCTAGGGAAATGTCTTTTAAATGAATGAATGAATTGAATGTCATTTGGCCACAAGTATCTAGTTGGTCCTCTTTTTGTTCTACAGGTGAGGACAAGCACCTGATTTGTGATAGAGTCTGCTTTAAGCCCTAGGTCTCCTGACCCTAATCATCACTGAGTAACCTGCTGTTTGCAGATGCCCTTGTCATCTTTGTAGGAACTTCTTAGTGGGCTTCTCCATGAGTAGAATTTTCTTGGGATGCGAGACTTTTCAAGCTAAAATGCAAACAACCCCTCATAAACCGGTTCAGTTGGTCACCCTAAGTGTCAGAGTCTGTCCTGGGGATCTGCCTTGCTCCACCACCAAACCTCCATCAGCCTTCTGCAGCTGGGTTTCAGCCTCTGTCACCTCTGTTCAACTAAGACTATTTTGATCAAGGTCACCAAATCCAAAGAACACTTTTCAAGTCTGGCTTCACTTCTCCTATCATGTTTTATGACACTATTGAGCACTCCCTCTTTTTAAAAATTATCTCATCTGTGCGGGAGGGCTGGCCTCTGCACCCATGTGTGGTGGCTGAGAAGCCGGAAGGATATCTTGGCTATGAATGTCTCCCTTGAGGAGCACAGAGTCTCAACCCCATGCTGGGACCCCCCACCCAGAGCACCAGGGCTGGGAAGTGGAGCAGAGCTTGCATAGCATCAAATAGTGAAAATCAGCAGGATTCTGCTTGCCTGGAAGAGAAGGGAGTCTGCTAGAAACCCAGGTGCTCTCTTAAAGGGCTAACACATAGGATCTTGCTCTCAGGCACTTATTTAAGGCTCCAGTAGAGGGAAGGTGATTCAGAGCATACGGAAGTCACAAAGAGAAGATCTGGGTGTCATGGCCCTAAGGAGAGATCTGGAGGGTCAGCTACCGACATCCCTGTCCCGAATCAATATCCCACACTACCCATCAGGAGCCATCTTCCAAGAGTCCAGCACTCCTATTCCTACAGCACCAGCCTGGATCGTGCACTAATCCAGTCTTCCAAATAATGGTAACACAACCCTGCCAAGCTTGAGTGCAGCAGGAAGAACTGTTGGCCACACACCATAGGGACATTTAGTGCACCTCTTCTCTGGAGAAACTGTAAGCAGACACTTAGACACATATTGAGCTGTGAGGCTTTGGAATGGGGGCCAGTCTTCCTCCGACCTGCAGGCTCAGCCCACATCACTCCCAATGGGAGACTGTTTTGTTCTATCTTCCCAAGTCCCAGTGGCCCCACCCTGCTGAGCTCAATTCCTTGGGGGAAAGATGGGCCACTAAGAGCTGGGAGTAGATCTCTCAGAGACTCCAGTCTGGGGCAGGCATGACTATTCAGTTAAGGGGAGTGGGTTTAGAGCTCACTCTCCTCCTGCAAACTCAGCCAGCACCACCCCCAATGGACGACTATCTGTTCTGTTTTCCTAAGTCCTGGTGGCCCCACCCTGATGAGCTTGCTCCTGCAGTGAGGACAGCTGTCTGTACCCAACCTGGACTGATGGTGTGCCCCTCTACAGAGAGCTAGAGTTGGAAACTAGCAGAGACTGAGTGATACAGCTCTGGAGCAGAGGCCACATTCTCTTCATTGAGTACCTGACCACACTGCTCCCAAGTAGCCTCATCCTCCCAAACCAGTCACCCACCTCACCCTAGAAGTTTGCTCTTTGTGTAAGAGGCAGTAGGGCATGGCCAGCTTGAGTCCACTCTACAGTCTTTCTTCAAAAAGTTCTTGGGGAAGTCCAGGCAACCTCAAGGGGCAGCCAACAGGTGAATACGAGCAGAGAGCTTTGGACCTTTTATTGATCTACTCCCAACTTAGAGCTGCAGGAAGCCAACCATTGTACACATCTTGGGCACTCCCACACACACTGAGGCCCAACAGACACAGCCACAGTCAGTGAATAGTGTGGTAGCTCCAGACAGGTGACTCAAGGATGGTTACATACAACTTCTAACACCCTATCCAAGTGGGCCCAGAACCAACACAACCAGTGGTGGGCTTCAAACCTCACCAGAGCTTGACCCAACTAGCCACACAAACAGCACAGCCAAATGGGGCCTCCAAGAAGCACCACACCCTGATAGAAGCAATTCTGCTTCAGGGTGAAGCTCCTGAACAGCAACTCATACACAGTGAACAAGGTCCACCTTTATAGTCAGCTAGTCTGAGGGTTAACTCCACCCACAAATGGGCTGACAGCATTCAAGCCTCAACAACAGCAGGAGGGGCCACATAACCCACACAAGAAATATTGTTGGAGATCCTAACTCAGATGATCTAGAAGATTGGGCCACTGAGACCTATAAGACACCTACATCATAAAGCCCTCATACTAAGCTTGGGAGTCTTAGCAGATCTATCTAATACACAGAATCAAACACAAAAAAAATGCAGACAAGCACTGACTGGTATGGCTCAGTTGGTTGGACATCATCCTGCAAAACAAAAGGTTGCCAGCTCAATTCCCCATCAGGGTACATGCCTGGGTTGCAGGTTTGATGCTCAGTTAGGGCACATATGAGAAGCGACTGATCAATGTTTCTCTCTGTCTCTTTCTCCCTCCTTTCCTTCTCTATAAATAAATAAATACATACATACATAAATACATACATACATACATAGATAAATAAAATCTTTAAACAAAAAAGGTAGACAAAATGAGGAGGCAAAAAAAAAAAAAATGCACCAAATGAAAGAAGAGAAATCCCACCAAAAAAGAATTAAATGGAAGCAACCAAGATACAAGATGCAGAGTTTAAAACAATAGTTATATGGATGCTTAAGGACCATAGGGGAAGAATTAATGATTTTAGTGAGAACTTAAACAAAGAGATAGTAAGCATTAAAAAGGGCATAGAAACCATTAAAAATAGCCAGTCAGAAATGAAGAATATAATATCTGAAATAAAGAATACATGAGAAGGAATTTGCAGCAGGTTAAATGAAACTGAGATCGAATCAGTGATTTATAGGACAAGCTAACAGTAAGCACCTAAGCAGAGCAACAGAAAGAAAAGAGAATTTTAAATAAGGAACATATAGGGGACCTCTGGGACAACATCAAGTGTGACAACATCTGCATCATAGGGGTGCCAGAAGGAGAAGAGAATGAGCAGAAGATCAAGAACCTGTTTAAAGAAATAATGGAAAACTTCCCATTATTAGGGAAACTTATTCCATTATCAAGGAAAATTCCCATTATTAGGGAAAATTCCTATTATTAGGGAAGTTAAAACTTCCCTAATCTGATGAAGAAAAAAGTCACACAAGTTCAGGAAGCATAGCAAGTCCCTATCAAAATGACCCCAAAGAAGCCCACACCAAGACACCTAGTTAAAATGGCAAACTTAAAGACAAAGAGAGAATCTTAAAAGCAGCGAGAAAAAGACAGTTCCCTAAAATGGAGCTCCCATAAGACTGTCAGCTGATTTCTCAACAGAAACACTTCAGGTCAGAAGTGATTGACATGAAATATTCAAAGTGATGAAAAACAAAGACCTACAACCAAGACTACTCTATCCAGCAAGGCTATCATTTAAAATTGAAGGTGAAATAAAGAGCTCCCCAGACAAAAAAAAAAAAAAAAAAAGCTAAAGGAGTTCATCTCCATCAAACCAATATTGCAGGAAATATTAAAGGGCCTTCATTAAAAATAAGAAATAGAGAAGAACATAAATATAAAGAATAAAATGGCAGTAAATAAGAATAAAATGACAATAAATAAGTACCTATCAATAATAACTTTAAATGGGAACAGATTAAATGCTCCAATCAAAAGATATAGAGTAGCTGAATGGATAAGAAAACACGACCCATAAATATATTGTCTACCAGAGACCCACTTCAGAACAAAAGATACACACAGACTGAAAGTGAAAAGATAAAAAATACATTCCATTATAATGAAAGCGAAAAAAAGTAAAGGTAGCAATACTTATATCAGACAAAATAGACTTAACCAAAGGCCATAACAAGAGACAAAGAAAAACACTAAATGATATGAAAGGGATTGATCCAACAAGAGGGCATAACCCTTGTAAACATATATGCACCCAACATAGAAACCCCCCAAAATATAAAGAAAACCTTGGTGGACATTGAGGGATAGACTGAAAGCAATACAGTCATAGTTGGGGGTTTAAACACCCCACTGATGTCACACATAGGTCTTCCAGACCAAAAAAAAAAAAGTCAACAAGGCAGCAGCGACCCTAAATAACACACTAAACTGGATGGATTTAATTGATATTTGTAGAACATTTTGTCCAAAAGCAGCAGAATATATATTCTTTTCAAGTGCATATGGAACATCCTCTAAAATAGACCACATGCTAGGACACACATAGGCCTTAATAAATTCAAGAAGATTGAAATTATATCAAGCATCTTCTCTGACCACAATGATATGAAACTGGAATCATTACATTTAAAAAAACACTCAAATGTATGGAGGCTAAATAACATATTATTAAACAATGAGTGGGTTAACAACAGATCCAAGGAAGAAATCAAAAGTTACCTGGAGACAAACAAAAATGAGCACACACCAAACCAAAAACTATGGGACACAACAAAAGCAGTCCTGAGAGGAACATTCACAGCATTCCAGGCCTACCTCAACAAGCAAGAAAAATCTCAAGTAAACCATCTAACCCTACACCTAAAAGAGCTAGAAAAACAACAAAGCCCAAAGCAGAAACAAGGAAATAGTAAAGATTAGAGCAGAAATAAATGACATAGAGACTAAAAAATGATACAAGAGATCAATGAAATTAAGAGCTAGTTCTTTGAAAAGATCAACCAGATTAACAAACCTTTAACCAGACTCATCAAGGGAAAAAAAGAGAGAGAGAGGGCCCAAATAAATAAAATCAGAAATGAAAGAGAAGTAACAAATGACACCACAGAAACACAAAAGATTGTAAGAAAATACTATGAACAACTATATGCCAACAAATTGGACAATCTGGCCAAAATCAATAAGTTACTAGAAACATACAGTCTTCCAAAACTGAATCAGAAAGAATCAAAAGATCTGAATAGAACAAATTACAACTAATGAAATCAAAGCAGTCATCAAAAACGTTCAAATAAACAAAAGTCTCAGAAAGGATGGCTTCACAGGTGAATTTTACCAAGGATTCAAAGAGCTATTTACCAAGCATTCAACAGCTAACAGCTATTGTTCTCAAACTATTCCAAAAAATTCTAGAGGAGGGAAGACTCCCAAGCTCATTTTACAAGGCTGGTGTTACCCTAATTCCAAAACCAGATAAACACACTACAAAAAAAGAAAATTATAGGCCAATATCCCTGATGAACATAGATGCTAAAATCTTCAACAAAATATTAGCAAACCAGATCCAGAAATACATTAAAAAGGTCATACAACATGATCAAGTGGGATTTATTCCAGCGATGCAAGGTATATGGTAGGTCACATAAACAAAATAAATGATAAAAATCACATCCACAGATGCAAAAAAAAAAAAAGCATTTGATAAAATCCAGCACTGATTTATGGTAAAAGCTCTCAGCAAAGTGGGAACAGAAGGATCATACCTCGACATAATAAAGGTCAGATATGACAAACCCACAGCCAGCATCACACTCAATAGGCAAAAACTAAAAGTGTTTCCAATAAGAACAGGAACATACAAGGATGTTCGCTTTCATTACTCATTCAACATAGTACTGATAGTTCTAGCCAAAGCAATCAGACAAACAGAAAAAACGAAAAGCATCGAAATTGAAAAGAAATAATGCCATCATTATTCACAGAAAACATGATACTGTATATAGAAAACCTTAAAAACTTCACCAAAAAAATACTAGAACTGATCATGAATTTAGTAAATCAGCAGGATACAAAATTAACATCAGAAATTTGTAGCATTTTTATACACCAATAATGAACTATTAGAAAGGGAAATTACCATCATTAAAATGGCCATACTACTGAAAGCAATCTATAGATTGAATGCAAATCCTATTAAAAACCAATAGCATATCTCATTGATGTAGAACAAATATTTCAGAAATTTATATGGAACTATAAAAGGCCCAGAATGGTCCCAGCTATCCTGAGAAAGAAGAACCAAGTCAGAGGTATCACACTACCGAATATAAACAAACATATAGCTCAATGGAACAGAATAAAGTAGAAAACCAAGAAATAAACCAGTGCCTTTATGGTCAATTAATATTTGACAAAGGAGGCAAAAATATACAATGGGGTAAAGACAGTCTATTCAATAAATGGTGTTGGGAAAATTGGACAGATACATGCAAAAAAAATGAAACTAAATCACCAACTTACACTGTACACAAGAATAAACTCAAAAAGGGAAACAAAGGGAAAAATAAACAAATGGGACTATATCAAAATATAAAGCTTTTGCACAGCAAAGAAACCATCAGCAAAATGAAAAGCAATTCACTGAATAGTAAAACATATTTGCCTGTGATACATCTCAAAAGTGGTTAATATCTAAAATATATAAAGAACTTATACATCTCAATACCAAGAAAAACCAATTAAAAAATGAACAAAGGATCTGAATAGACACTTTTCCAAAAAGAACATACAGATGGCCAATAGACGTATGAAAAAATGCTCAGCATCACTCATCATCAGACAGATACAAATTAAAACCACAATGAGATATCAGCTTACACCTGTCAAAATGCCTGTCATAAATAAGTCAGCAAACAAGTACTGGTGACGGTTTGGAGAAAAGGCAACCCTCAGGCATTATTGGTGGGAATGCAGATTGGTGCAGCCACTGTGGAAAACAGTATGGAGTTACCTCAAAAAATTAAAAATGGAACTGACTTTTGACCCAGCTATTCCACTTCTGGGAATATATCTGAAGGAACCTGGAACACTAATTCAAAAGAATATATGCACCTCTATGTTCATTGTAGCATTAATTACAATAGCCAAGATTTGGAAGCAGCCCAAGTGTTCATCAGTACATGAATGGATAAAAAAACTAGTACATTTGGACTTCTGGCCAAGATGGAGGCATAGGTAGACACACTGTGCCTCCTTGCACAACCAAAAGAAGGACAACAACAAATTTTAAAACAAAAAACAACCAGAACTGACAGAAAATCAAACCATATGGAAGTCTGACAACCAAGAAATTAAAGAAGAAACACTCACCCAGACCGGTAGGAGGGGTGGAGAGGGCTCACATGGCAGGGCGGTGGCTGGAGGACCGGGGAAAGGCGAGGCTGGCCGGGAGAGGTGGCGGCTGCGGATTGGGCGTCCCACTCCCTCGTGAGGATAAACCCGGAGAAACAACTGGGGAGCGAGACAGACTCTGCAACCCAGAGTTCCAGCGGGGAAATAAAGCCTCAAAGCCTCTGATTGAAAACTCCTGTGGAGGTAGAGGCAGTGGCAGTGGGAGAAACTCCCGGACTCACAGGAGAGCTCGTTGGAGAGACCCACAGAGTCCTAGAGCGTACACAAGCCCTCCCACCGGGAATCAGCACCAGAATCAGCACCAGAGGGGCCCAATTTGACTGTGGGTAGTGCGGAAAATCACTAAAAACCGCCAGAGAGTAGAGCAACTGCCATTGTTCCCTCTCAGACCCCTCCCCCACAAACAGCGTCACAACGCAGCAACGTGGCTGCCCCGCCCTGGTGAACACCTAAGGCTCCACCCCTTACTACGTAACAGGCGCACCAAGACAACAAAAATGGCCCAAATGAAAGAACAGATCAAAGCTCCAGAAAAAAATACAACTAAGCGACGAAGAGATAGCCAACCTATCAGATTCCCAGTTCAAAACACTGGTAATCAGGCTGCTCACAGACTTGGTTGAATTTGGTCACAAATTAGATGAACAAATGAAGGATACGATAAGGGAAATGAAAGAAAATATACAGGGAACCAACAGTGATGGGAAGAAAAACAGGACTCAAATCAATGGTGTGGACCAGAAGAAAGAAAGAAACATTAAAGCTCAACACAATGAAGAAACAAGAATTCAAAAAAAAAAAGGAGAGGCTTAGGAACCTCCAGGATGTCTTTAAACGTTCCAATATCAGAATTATAGGGGTGCCAGAAGGAGAAGAGGAAGA